>MUZH01004056.1:0-39368 GCA_003012965.1 Juglanconis oblonga | reverse complement strand
GGGGGGGGGATTCCCCTGGCTGGATGAATTGTCGTAGGGATGGATGGATGGATGGTCAGTAGGGGTTCCGCTATCCTGTGTAAGCAGAGGCAGCCATTGAGGATGTCGGGCCTGGTGGGATGGTCGATGTTTTCCTCCCTTTGGGATGGTCGATATTTGATGTTGCCGTCCCGTGAGATCATGGGCATGATCCAGTGAGTCTCCTCCTCCTCCCGTGGAGTGGTCGATGTTCTTCCCCGGGATCAATCGTTGTCCTCGTCCCTCTTCTGGGTTCCGATCCTGTGATCTTCGATATTGCTCCTGTCCGTTGACGATTCTCGAGGCTTCCCTGTCACTATCATCCAACATGCACGCGGCGGACGGATAGCAGTAGTATGATATATGGTACAAGCGGTCTATTTGCTTCTCAGAGTAGACTACGCAGCAAACGGCAACTCTGTGATTTATCTGTCCTCTGGGTTCCGAAAACGATCCGATCCTGAACGTGACCCGAAAAATCTAGCTAGCCAACCCTACACCTGTTGTCCCCTTTTTGTTTCTTTACGCACCAGGGTTGTTGGCAACAAAGGCAACGCCCTTCTCGATGTTCTTCTTGAGGTCCGCCAGGCAGGCCTTGACCAGCTCCTCCTCGTTGGCGTCAATCTTCCCGAGGGGCAGGATCTTCTCCACGCCGTTGGGGCCGAGCTCGACCTTGGAGGAGAAGAACTCGATGCCCTGGTCCTTGTACAGGGGGGAGTCGACAAAGGTGGGCTCGACGACGCCCTTCTCGCCCTGGGCGGCGCGCAGCAGGGACTCGGCCATGCGGGCACCGGCCATGGCCATGGACAGAGTGGCAGAGCCGGCGCCGTCCTTGGCCTTGACGACCTCGTCGCCGCCGAACTGCACGCGGTGGATGAGCTCGGCGTTGCCGGACAGGTCGGGGTGGTTGGACTGGCTGAAGAGCGGGACGATGGTGACGCCCGAGTGGCCGCCGACGACGGTGATGTTCTCGTCGGCGGGGTCGGTGCCCTTGATCTCAGAAACGAAGCGCGAGGCGCGGACGACATCGAGGGTGGTGACGCCGAAGAGACGCTTGGGGTTGTAGACGCCGCGAGCCTTGAAGACCTCGGCGACGATGGGGACGGTGGAGTTGACGGGGTTGGAGATGACGAGGATGTTAGCCTCGGGAGCGGACTCGGCGGCGGCCTTGGCCAGGTCGCGGACGATGGAGGCGTTGGTGTTGAACAGGTCGTCACGGGTCATGCCGGGCTTGCGGGGGACGCCGGCGGGGATGAGGACGACCTCGGCGCCCTTGAGGGCGGAGGCCAGGCCGGAGGAGGTGGGCTCGAAGCCCGAGACCTTGGACTTGGTGTTGATGTGGGCGATATCGGCAGCAACACCTGGGAGATGGCTTGTCAGCTTCCAATGGCCCAACACAAGAAAGAGCCGTGCTTGTTGTGTTTGTGCTCACCGGGCGCCATGCGGATATCGTAGAGGGCAAGGTCCGTCACACGAGGGTTGAGCTTCAGCAGGAGGGAGAGAGGCTGGCCAATGCCACCGGCAGCACCCAGAACGGTCACCTTGGACAGCTAGAAGCACGGCATGTTAGCATTGGACTGGCGACAGCAGTGGGAATGGCCTCTGGGCTGCCTCGGGGCTGCCTCGGGACTGCCCCGGGACTGCTTCTTCGCCATGCGACGGCGCGACGACCACCATATGCCGACGACATCAGCGGCACGGGACAGGACAGGACAGGGAAGCTCATACCTGGCGGGCCGAGGCCGAAAAGGCACGGCGCTGGATGCGAGCGGCAGAGAACATTTTGGCTGTGGAGAAGGAACCGAGAGGACTGTGTGGATAGCTGCGCAACGGGACAGGCGAGGGCTAACAACAATGAGGGTTGACGATGTGTGAAAAAGTTTCGAGAGGATCCGAGTTGTCCAGTTGTGGCTTTTGGTCGAGAAGTTGCGATTGCTACTGTGGGTCCCCGTCTGGGGTAGCCGGCGCGCTAACGAGCCTAAAGAGCTTAGCGTGACAAGGGGGTGCGGCACTATGTGCTTCCTATGTGCTTCCCCATCGGAGCTCTTCGGGAACATGGCCAAGACCCCCACGTCATGCTGTGCTTCACACAAGGACAGAAGGAGGAGGAACGACAGCATAAGAAGAAGTCAGCCCATTTCCCTGGGGGTACAGTGCCAAACCAAGAAGACAATTGACGATCCCACAGGTATTACAAAGGATCCCACAGGGAGATCACCGATTGTCCCATAGGGCATCGGGAGGATACTTACAAGACCTCGGGAATAGGGTCGGCTATCCCGCATAAGGATGCCTAATGTACCCAGATGCAAACCGGACCAAGGGGAATCATTTTATCACTTTGTTATTTTATCATTTTCTAGAGGGGGGTTCATATTTCTTACTTGTGGACCCCTTGGTAAGCATTCATGAATATCCATCTTCTTCACCCCCTACCCCCTACCGCCTACCGTAAAACCCGACCTTCTACCACGATATGCGAATGCCGGCTTGCAGATGGCGCATCTATGCCAGTGTATACCGAGGTGATGACAGCAGCTACCAGCCCACAGCAACCCCATTTTGCGTCATGAACTTGCCTAAAACCCCCTTGGTAGAAACACCCTTGGTAGCTGTATCAATGACATTCAAGATACCTGATACCTGATACCTGCCTCACTCGACTCGATCATGTCAGGCGGGCCCTTGGCAAACACCCATTCATCGGCAGCAGAATTGACCTGCCTGTCTTTGAACCCAGCCCAGATGCAGAGCAACAGCAATGAGGCCATTCTTACTGCTTTCCTGACGAATCGCTTTTGTGAGCCAATTCAGGGCTGCCTTGCTGACCGGGGCAATATACAATCACTTGTTGATAATAGCAGATAACCTAATATGCTTAACTTCTTCCCTCTCAAGTATAAGGAAGACTTCTATAAAGCAGTTGCAAAGCTTCTAGAAACTGAATACAAAGAAATTCTATAAGAATTGCAGAACTTATTTACTCCTTAGCAACGAAAGATCTCGGAGACTGGCCCTATGTTAGTAGCCTGCCTCGCCTGTGCGGACATCGTTCCTAGACAATGCCAATGCAACAATGTTCATGTTAGGAGACACGTCAAGCCAAACAAGGTGAAGTTGAGCTTGGCTTGAAATGAGTAATGAGAGGCAGGATTGGCTTGCTTGAAAGGGGCTTGGTAGCGCGAAGGACCAGGGTTGTACGAGTAGCTCTCGAGCTTCTAGCACTCAAGGTCCTTCATGGGAGGGGGCTTCTTATCTGCAGGAAATCCGGAACTGACTTTGACTCAGTCCTGATATTTATTCCTGAGATCTGTCTTTTCTTCTTCTCTTCTTCTCGCTAGCTTCTTCCTCCTTCGCTCTCAAGATGGACGCTGTCAAAGAGGCATTGGCTAGGTTCGGGAATGGCTGGAGCCCTGAAGTGCCACCCACCTTAGCCAAACTATTTGAGCCCCTCCAGGCAGAGCAGAACAAAAAGTACGGCAGCGAGATCAAGGTCGAGAAAGCCCTCAAGTATGGCAGCCACGCCAGGAACCGGATCGACGTCTACTCCCCCGCCGCCGGCGCCTCCGGCCGGCCCGTCATCGTGTACTTCCATGGTGGAGGTCTCGTGGTAGGCGACAACGACTCGACGCCCAACATCTACGCCAACATTGGTAAGCCGAGCCGAGCCGAGCCGACTCCCAAAAATCTGGTACGTAAGCAAGACTGACGACGCCCTATGTCATGTCAGGTAATTACTTCACCAAAAACGGCTGCATCACCTGCCTTGCCACCTACCGCCTCGCCCTCCAAGGCGGCCACCACCCGAACGGCGCCGAGGACGTCGCCGCCGCGCTGAAGTGGATCCAGGCGAACATCGCCCAGTACGGCGGTGATCCCTCCAAGGTCGTCGCCATGGGCCAGTCCGCCGGCGGCTACCACCTCCTCACGGCCCTGATGCTGGGCTACCTCGACGCCCCGGGGCTGCTCCGCGCCGCCGTCTCGCTGTCTGCTCCCTTCACCTTGGCTATCGACCAGCCGGAACGGACCAAGGTGCTGAAGGAGTGGTTCCAGACGGACAAGGTTTTCGAGATCAATGGACGGTGGAGCCCGTTGGCGCTGTTTCGGCAGGAGTTCTTTGGGACGGGGGAGAAGGCGCCGAGGGAAGGGTTGCCGTGTGAGCTCTTGATGGCGGTTGGGGAACTAGAGGCAGATGAGATTCTGGAGGGGACGTGGGAGTTTGTGGGCGATTATAAGAAACGGTTTGGCAAGTTGCCTGTGCTGGAGGTGTTGAGGGGGCATAACCACGTTTCGTATTGCCTTGGCATTGGGCTGGAGGAGCCGGATTATGAGAGGGTGGGTAAGAGATTGTTGGGATTTGTGCAGGAGTTTACGCAGTAGCATTTTGTGCAGTATGGTGGAAGTAGGTATTTGCATTAAGGCACGTAGCTGCATGTGAAGCCTTCAACAAACGCGTAGCGTCCCAAGTTTCCACGAACAAACGAACCATGACCAAGGACAATACCTTTCCAACAAGACCATATTGGAAGCAATCCCGTCGCCTTCACGTCCATACTCGTTCAACTTTCCAACAATTTCAGCAGAATGGTCCTCTAATCACGAGCCTACAATCCTTCTTTTGTTCGCCATGGGGAGAACACTCCCAGCCCTCAACTCTGCCCAGCTCCTGGAGCTTGGTTGCCCGTACCTTACCTACACGTTGTACGTTTTGACAGCCTCCCTTGGGATCATCTCCTGTGTTATTCCCTTCATTCCCCTTTGCGCCTTGTGGCTCCCTTCTCATGCTAACATGACAGTCCACTAGCGACGAAAATGAACGCATCTGCTGCGACCAAGTGCTCACCCCCAACCGCTTCAAGCTCCAGATCCACTTTGAGCACCTTCCCCCCTTCTACGAGTGCGCGAATCTGGTCAACATCCGCTGCTATGCCAGTCTAATCGGCACCGACGGCCTTGCCATCTCACTGGGTGACTGCAACGGCGTGTACAGGGTCGAGGCGTTCCGGGAGGTGGACATCGACGAGAGGGACAGTACGTTCGTCCATGCTGAGAATTGTTCTTGAATAAGGACAAGTCATTTTCACTGACCAGGTCTACAGTGACGATGCACGCCACGGAGCCGATTGTCACGTATGCCTTTCCCGAGTTCAGCGATGTTGTCCGGCTGCGGGGGTCATACACGGTGCGGTTTGAGGTGGTGTGGGCTCGACGGGAGGAGGATGGCTTGCGGGAAAAGATCGTCATCCATACGGTTGACACGCCTGTGGTGGAGTTGTGGTATGAGGAGAAAGCGGGTGAGCCAGAGGAGGGTGCGCCGGGATCGATTGTGTATCCGAGGAGGAAGCGTTGAAGGGCATACGCCGGGGCGTTTCTTGCTGGTTATCGAACTCAGGACAGGATACGCCCGGGTTGTTGACAGAGAGGACTAGAACAAGGCAGCCGTGGGGCAGTGATAAAGAATAATTTACACAATGCAATAGAACTGTGTGGATTCGATTTGTTCATCCAATCCAGGGTCCTGAACCCGCAGTACTCTTCTGGGTATTGAAATATTCACGGACGACTCCTAACAGCCAGCTATAAACCCAAGTCCAAGCCTTATGCATAAAACAAATCTGCTCGCGCAACATATAAATCTAGTCATCATAGCCGGAACGCCCAAAGACCTCCCAATTCCAAGCGTGTCGTGGTACATCATAATCATCCCCGGCCACCCTCTTCCATCCATCTACCAGCGACCGAAACCGTGTCCTTGGTGTCCGTGATGTCCATGATGTCCATGGTGTCCGCCACCACCCAGCAACCCACTCAGACCACCCGTCGATCCGCCGTGGCTACCACCGTGGTGCGACGCCGAAGTGAGCATCCCCGCGACACCCCCAGGCCCGGCAATGCCACCGTGGTGTCCGCCGTGGTGTGGCGGGTGTCCATATCCGCCCGGATAGCCTCCATGGTGCCCATACCCATGTCCATGGTGCCCGTGGTGTCCGCCGTGGTGTTCATGACGCCCGTGCTTCCCCTGTAGCTTATGCTCCACAACATTGGCCACCGCGGCGCCTGCCGCCGCACCAAGGAGCGTCTTGAACTTGCTCCCCTTGCCGACCTTGTGGCCCAGCGCACCACCGGCGCCGCCGCCGACGACGGTCGCGACGAGACCTTTCTCTCCATCCTGGCCAGGCTGGGCACTGTAGGCTGGTGGTGGTGGTGGTGCTGCTGCTGCTGCACCGGCGTACTGCGCCTGGCTGGGCGGGACGTAGCCGCTCATGTCGGAGTGGGCGGAGGGTGGCCTTGATGGATAAGGGGAGGACATGTACGGGGCGTTGGCGGAGTGCGCCGAGGTCGGGCGCTGATGAGGGTTGTAGGGCGCGAGGTGTGAGGAGGAGGCGTATTGTCTTTGTGCGGGTGCGCCGTATGTGGGCTGGTGAAGGTTGGCGTTGCTTGTGCCGTAGTACTCTGATGCCGACATGTTGGCAGGCGTGTGTAGTAAAGTTGTGAGAAAGTTTGTGTCTTTTTGTCTCTTGCGTATGGTGATGAGATTATTGACGTTGTCTCGTGGAGATGATGTCCGAGACGATACTTGCGAGTTGAGGTCTTGAGTGTGAAGAAAACTCCAGAGCAGAAGACAAGCAAGACAAGCACCTTCTGTGTCTCATCTGGAGGGGCCATCTCCTTTTGTATTTGATATCCAACGCCCTCGGCCTCTTGGATTCTTGGATGCTGGCGAAACGGGCGCGCCGAGTGCTGGGCAGTGCTGTGCGAACGAGAGTGGGGCGAAGTTCATTCGAAGTTTCCCGGGAATTTGCCAGCACGGAATTACGAATCAATGCGGCTTGGAGGAAGTCAGCCGGGTCTCCCCCGCGCCATCCTCTGGCTGCCGTGCGGTGGCTGACGGCCGTGAGTTGACCCCGAGGTCAGTCACTCTGCTGCGCCCCAAACCGCGCAAGAACTCTACAGGCTGTGTGATCCTGGTCGGTGAAGTGGCAAGTCTGAGCACGCAGCTGGTGGCAGCTGATACAAACGTCGTCCTCTTGATCACACAGGCAATCTTGCTGTTCTTACAGTTTATACTATGTATCTACTACGGAATGATTTACACGAGGAATCGTTCTTGCGTGAATATGTACAAAGTCCGAGGCTTCGACTCTTCTTCGTTGCTCGTTGAGCCGAGCGAAACTTCGTCTTGGTGATGGCGGTGAAGAAAGCTGGAGATGGGGAGGTCTCTCACCTCAGTGAAGAAGAACGAGCTGCGCCCTATTTCAAATTGAGCTTTTCCAGCTTCCCTCCTCCACCATTCTGTCTCTAGCCACGGATTTTAGAACCAAAGCAGAGGATAATTGGGCCATCTCGGAGTCGTTCAAGATATGACAAACCGCTCATCTTCTTGGTGTTTCCACCCTACACTTGTTTATATTTTGCGGAATAGAAATCACCTAGATTTTATAATAGAAACTGACGTCGCGCATCTTGAGAAGCATTCTGGTTCCCTTTAATCAACCCTACCTGTTGAGCCAAAGTAGTTCATCCCAACCCGCTGGAGCAACTCTGTACCCCTGAAACCTTAGTTTTGACCTTTGCTCTCCATAGACTGACGAGGGCCTCCACCGAGCCGTTCTTAAAGATTCCAAATAAAAACTGACCCCATCGCCCAACTGCAGCCAGATAGATTCCCTGGATTTCCTCGTGCCCTGAGGGGTGAATTTGAAGCAGCTCTCTTCTGGCGCGGTTGTCACTCAATTTGATAAATCTTGAACTCTTAGCTGAATACTTTCGGAACAGGGTTGGACCCTTTACCTATATTAGCATGTATCCTGAAGCGAACGACGTCAATTTCAATTAAAGCATCTTTTTATATTAATCTATACAGAACGGTCCCTATCTCACGTTAGTTGAAATTATCCTTGACGACCTGATTAGCTTGATCTTAATACTAGCAGTCAGGTAACCTGTAGCAATCGAAACAGTTACTTCATGTCTTCAGATTGATCCAGTCGCTGCCAACAGCTATAATCACAGACTACCTTTCTCTCTACGCTTTTCCTCCGGTATTCTGCTGTATCGGTGGTGTTTTGTGGGGACGAGTTCATTACTTTGAGAAACCCCCTGCAAGTGTTGCTCTTCACGTTCCATATCCTACTGTGTGGTAGAATCGGAAAATTCCCCATTATGCATTCATTGCCCCTCCCCCTCTTCCCTACCTAGAAAGCTAGAAAATGGTAGATTCTCGGAGGAGTCTGCATCTTGCAGATCATGGTCCGCAGTGACATACGCCTCATCGCTGAAGCCAGAAGAATACCCTCGCTGTAATGTCCCCCGGCTGTCTACAGTTTAGCCGCGGCGATCCGGCACAAGACCCGGAGAAAGGGGTGAAATTGTGGAGAAAGTTGGGGGTGCATCTGGGGTAATTGTACGACAACTCATCTAGAATTACCAGGAAATATGGATCTATGATGTTGTCATGCCTACAAAAAGGAACCCAAAGAATCCCGTACCGCGGTTGAGGTGCCAGAGCATTTTCCACCAATCGAGAACGCCACAAGCCATCATGACTTGTGCCACTATCCACTCAGCTATATTTATCGCGGCCTTGGCATTTTTCTTTAAATTATGTTGTTGAGACTTATGATTACTGAGCAGCCTGTTCTTTGAGGAGTGACATCAACAACACCAACATGTCTTCTTCGAAGTTCGTGACAGCGTGTGTTGCCGCGCTCTCGTCCCCACTACTTGCGCGCTCTACTCCACTCTCGCGAAACCAGACCTCGAGCTTCCAATGGGATGAGACGAAATATGTGTATGCTGCTCTCGCTAGATCTAAATGAACATTCAACACAGGGAAAAGGGGTTTGACCGTTCGAATATAGCATTGCCTTTGGGGATTCTTACACGTACGCCCAAGGCACTCTTGGGTATGCCAATTCAACATTCATCGGGAGCAACTTAAACTTCTCCTACACCCCGGAGCAGCTCTTGTCAGACCGAATCGTCCAAGAGGATGTGAACAGCACTGCAAACCGTGGACCAAACTGGATCGAGAATATCACAAATTGCGGGGTGAAGGAGGGTCTCACTGACCCTCAGACTTGTGACATCCAGCTATGGGACTTCGCCTTTGGCGGCGCGGATGTCTCCGTGGAGTATCTGCCGCTACATCATGACTGGTCTGTCCAGCTCGTGAATCAGACCGAGCAGTTCCTCGACTACGCTCAGCCCGTGCTCAAAAACATCGTCGACGCGGACAAGACGCTCGTGGCGATTTGGATCGGCATTAACGACCTTGGCGATTCAGCCAAGTTGGACGTCGACTTTCCAAGCTTTTACGAGGATCTTATCAAGACAATGTTCGAGCAGGCTGTGGACCCAGTTTACAAGGCTGGCTACAAGAAGTGGCTCTTCATGAACCTGCCCCCGCTGGATCGGACTCCGGGAAATCTCGTCCGCGCTGGTGGACCTCTCCCAAACACGACCATGATCGGCTGGTGGGATGACACTTTGGAACAATACGCTTCTGCTTTTGCGGCCAAGGACAAGGACGTGACGGCATTGGTGTTCGACGCAAACACCTTCTTGAACCATGTCCTGGACAATCCCGCCGAGTACGGCATTACGAACGCTACTTCATACTGTGCCTATTACAACCAGCCACTGCCTGTGACTCAGTACGGATGTCTCCCCTTAGATGAGTACTTCTGGTATAACACTGGTCATATGTAAGTTGCACACATCGAGATATGTCAGTCTGCCATGGCTAATGGTGAAACAGGACAACTCACGTCCATTCAATCTTGGCGAAGGAGGTCGAGAAGTTTCTCAACAGTTCATCAAAATAGAGATATATAAATGTCGGTAGTTACTGGAAGATAATGGTGGGATGACTATGCATACCACTATTGGTGTCCTCACCCTTACTGCACAACTCGCACGGTGCCATTGGCTCAAGAGGCAGCCCGGACATAGTTGTACATGAACAGTGAAATTTGATTTATAAACAATTCCTGGCCTCATGTCTCTCAGTGTCTCAGGAGAAAGTTGTGCTTTTGTGGAGTTGAAAGAGAAACTTCCCAGGTGACGGGGTGGGGGGGGGTTGTTTCATTGCTAATACGACTTGAGAAAGGGATTTCGTCGAGATACGAAACAAGGTATGACTGAATATTTTACTCTTGCTTGTTCTCAAGTGGTATTCCCCCTGTTTGTTACGCAAAGAACCTAAGGATGAAGAATCCATACTCTTTCCAGCGAGATGCTGAAGTTTCTCGTCCTCACGAATTTGGCTGCGCAGACCTTCAGCCTGTATTTCTGCTCGGCGAATATTGTCTTTCATATTCTTCCGCAGGAATTCAACCCGACTGACTTCATCAATTTCGCTACGTTTACGCACTCAATGGAGCCGGAAATTCGGGGATCTATGGAGGCTGAAGGATCCTAGGGTTCTTCTTCTGGTGTTGTATTTTTACTGGTACTCAAACGCAATGTTATCGCAATACTGATGGATTTGGGGCGTCCACTGCCACTCTAACCCTAGAGCCGTATCCATCTTTAATGCCCCTCTCCAGATGTTCTACCCCGGCTTTCGGTCTTACAAATCCCATTTATCTCTCAATACCAATGGTTCATCGCTCCCTGCTGACGCCGAAAACTCAAAAGGAGGCGAGTGTTGCTGGAGCTTCAGGCGTTATAGGGCAAAAATATGCAAAAGGAGGAGGTGAATCGGACCCCAACATTTATAGCTCAGAATGCGGGCATTCTTGAAGTCTTCTAGAACTTCAGCGGGAACTTCTTCCGCAGCCACTCGCCATACTTATAGAAGAGGATGGGTACAGGCATAAATGCGAGTGATGAATCCCAAAACACTATTGCCCCAACCCAAGCCGAATCTCGCATAGAGCGGTTCGGCAGCCAGGGCAAGGAACGCGCCCAAGGCATTCCGCACCAGCATGGTGGCCACGAGGGCCGACGCCGCACGCTCGGGGCCGAACATATCCATCAAATACAGCTGCGCTGACAACGTAATGACGGATGCGCCGACGCTAATAAAGACTGTGCCGATGATTGGCATGATCCAATTTGATGTATGGCATAGTCCGCCCTGCATCCGTCTCAGAAGATCCCGATCGGCGCGGCCGGGCTGGCCCAGATTATGAGCAGCAGGCGACGCCACGGCCCGCCGTCCTTCCTGCGCAGCAGTCCTGCAGCTTGTCCCGCTCAACTTGGCGCAGATAAACAGCCCGATGGCGCAGCCGAGCCCGAGACTCAGATATGACAGCCCCGAGACGCTAAAGCGCCAGCCGTAGGTCGATGCGAACACGGTGGGAAACGTCGCGAAGAGGAGGTGAGGAGAATATGCAAAAGCGAATTCGCCAGTGCGTGCACTGGTTACAGACCTATATAGTACGTATATTTTGCCCACAGGAGGTAGGCCATGCCGAAGACGAGAGCCATATATACTCCGATTAGTAGTACGGTGGGCGAGAAGACGAGCATACGCATCGGCCGGACAAGCGCGCCCTCGACTATTTGGCGTGGCGGGATTGGGTTTGCGCACGCAGGTCGCAGGTTGCGGTTGCGGTTTGCCTGCGGAGGCGGGCGGCCTTGTTGGTGAGGGCTATAATGGCGTTTGTCTCGCGCATCGTGGCCACAGCGATTGCTGAGATGATGGCCTTTATGGCAAGTAGCTTGGATCAGTTCTTCGCTCTCGATGACCGGGTGCCCAGAGACGATCGGGGTGGGGGTCACCCACAAAAATGAGGACCAAGTAGAACGTCCATCGCCAACCTGAGTGCCTGCGTCACAAACCCACCGATAATAGGACCGATAACAGGAACAAGCAGAGGGCAGATGCTAAATATAGTCGTTGCAGTTCCGCGCTCTTCTTTAGGAAGCAGATCAGCGATGGCGCCTCCGCCACAGACTATAAAGGAGGCTGCGCACGCGCCGCAGAGGTAGCGAAACACCAGGAACATAGCGGCGTCGGTACTGCGGGCGCAGTCGATAGTACATCCTAGATACAGCGTGCGGCTGACCCAGTAGATGGGCACGCAGCCTGTCATCTCGGACAACGGGGCGAGCAGCAAGGGGCCCAAGCAGATCGCCTAGCGAGGGGATGGTCACGTTCAGCGTGGTGACGATGCTGCTGGTCACGCCAAACTCGGAAGCGAGGGCTGTTACACCCGGACCTCAGCGAACATGGTTGTGGCCATATTCCTGCATGAGAACCTTCGTCAGTGTTTCATTGTCGTAATTGTGTAGATAAACACGTACGAGTAGAGTACCGAGAGGCTGACAATCGTAAGTGGTTGTTGTTTTTAAGCTTTTAATATAGCTATAAAAGCTGTAACAGTTTTCTTCATACAATGGAGAATGCTCGAAAGCCTACCACCCAAGATTACACGGTGCCGTTAACAGTAAGAGAGCAAAACAATAGCCACTGACTGACAATCGTAACATTCAGTCTCTTTCGGGATCGGGACCAGTTGCGCGGTGTTCAGGATCATCGGGGCCATCCCAGTCCACAAGATTCGGATCGACTCAGCCTCATCAACAAGACAAGACATGAAGAAGTCCTCTCAATGACAGAGATCTGGTCCGCAGTAGAGTCTCCTTCGGCATCGGGGCCGACACTCGTTGTCTCGTGGTCATTATCCTTGACTTGCATGGCATAGCTCTCTTGCTCGGTCCCACTTGCTGCCATATTTTCTGGCTAGCGAGCTTTTTCCTTGGTATTAAGGAGCATGCGCCGTGAGAAGCACAAGGTGAGGGAAAGCCATCAGCAGCCCATGCGGTTTTAAGGTCGCCAACATACGGAGAATGATTTCACAATTGAGATGTGCTATTAGCTTTGGTACCCTGCAGTCGGTCTGCGAACGCTTTAAACCTAGACTGCGCTGAAGTGTACAGAAGGTTTCAGTTGCTGCGATGAGATTGCTTGCGCAGATTTCCTCATGATAATATAAGCTTGGAATTGAGTTTTCGGTACTGATTAGCGTTGCCTCCACCGTTCGTATTTTATTTCCCATATTGCTATTTAATTACATCCCACGATGCCACCCGGTAAACGTGCACGTCGCGGCGTGGTGAAAATCAGCCCAAGACAAGCCGTCGTAAGTTTACTATCACGTAGCGAGCTTTAGCTCTCTCGCTGTGGAGCCAAAATGCCTCTTGGAAGGGGCTTAAAGGTGAGAGATCAGAGGGATGAGAAGGTCAGCCGCCAAGAGGCCCGTGAACATTAGCGTGCGAGGGTGTACGGCTAGGTAGGTGCTCTGCTCTGCGATAGGTCTGACCTAGCAGGTAAAGACTGCTCCTGGTTGCGGGCATTCTCTAGCGTTCCATAAGGGGTTGGGTCAAGGTTCGCTGGGGAAACTCGACAACCCACGAGTGGCTAGCCTAGTGTTTGACTACAGGGCTAGGCAAAAAGCTATTATCGATCTCCAAGCAATTGATACAGTCCTCATCTGCCACATCGATCTGGCAACTGTTTAAGCAAAGGAACATAAAAGGTGCAAGCCTGCTGTAAAGCCTGGGCTTAAGAATCTCTAGAGAATGAAGCGGCTAGGCTTCGCGATAGAGTCGCGAGACTGGACTCTTGACGACTGAAAGTTTATTATCTGGAGCTATGGAATGTCGGTACGGAGCATGAACTCATAACTGAGTAACAGGTTTAGACAAGCTCGGAATTTCTGCACAGCATTACGCAAGGACGGCGCGGGAGGAGCTGGGCGGTCAGATGCTGTCGAGAGTTCTGTTCGAGATTTATTAAGGGTTATTCGATTGCTGATTGACCCATTCTGAGACTGTTATCCTGCAGGTGGAATTAAGCAGTTGAAAGTCTTCCCCCTTGATAAGACCCACCTGCATAACAAAGCAGGTAACGATACTCATCACATCGATACCTTGTAACATACCAGCAAGGAACTCTCTACGGAAGTGCAGCGGATAGCCGCGGTTCCGACAGTGACAAGGTGGTAGGCTGCGGTTTCCACCCAGCTACCCACTCTTAGTACCTCTGTTCTACTCTATTATCGAACAGCACCTAGCTTAACCGAGATCAATAACTCCAGAGTACCCAAGATGCGACAAGCAGTAAGAAGCCAAGTCCATACCAATAAATGAAATGTTGTCGATGATGACTGGCTCCCTAAGCCTATAACCTTCACATGTTGAGCTACTCGAACGCGTAGCTGACATAATATATTGCGTTGCAAACAAAACAAATCACTAACGACGGTTTTTCTCTTCATCGCCCCAGATTTCCTGACCCAAGATCCGGGAGGGGGGGGGGCGCAACGAGGCGATATCAGGTTTAAAGAGTTTTTCTTGCCTGCTGGTGCTCGCGTCGTCTTTCTGGCTGAATACAGCAGAGAATGGACATGCGGATTGCTATACATGTCGGGTTTAGGTAAATAATCAACGAATCAGCATGTGGTTTAATCTTTGTACAAGACCTTAGGCATTCGCTCAAACTGATCAGTCAAATCTCGACACAGGTAATATAAGACTTTCTATTTGAACTAGACAGCTTTTTAATGAACATTCAACATGTCCAAATCTCATCAACGCACTCCTTTGGGCATCCGTCATCAGATCGGGGATGCCGAGAAATGGCCCGTTGCTCATCAACGTTGTTTTGGGCAAGGACCTCAGAATCCTGTTGTGTGTTTGGGAAAATGCTCTTGCGTGTAAGTGAGCTCACACCAGAGCTCATACAAGTGCCTCTTGTTCCATTCAAGTCTTCATACGAATTGCAACGAGATAAAACATCCACTAACAGTATATGACCTCCAGAAGTATCCCACAGCGGTGTGGAGCTAGTTTATATGGTATTCTGTTATTGGGACCATCCGAATATTATGGGGAGAGCCGGCGACACTTCTCAGAGGGGCGCGTCTCTGACAGGCGCGCTTATAAGTCATGGCGCTTACGACAGCCATGTGGGGATATTATCGCAGACTTCCCCAACCGTCCAAAGACGCAAGGAAGTTGGCGGGGCTTCGGGGAAATACCCCATAAAATACTACACTGGGCGGATCTTGGCTCGTATTTAGGAATGTAGACTCTTCAAAATGAGATCACGAGGTCCGGACGGCTCGGTTCAGGTGGCCCAGGGAAAGACACAACAGCGGAGCAATGGCCGACCATGAGCGCATCAAATTAGACCGTTCTTTTCCTGGTCCCTGATTCCATGTTTTCCAATCTTCCTCGAGGCCCAGAATGAAAATTTGACAAGGCTACAGACAAGCTACGACAATGCGATACTTCTTCGCCCTGTGCCTCGCAGGCTCTCTTGCTTCGGCGACGACCCTCCGAACCTCGACGCCTCTCATGGGTTGGAACAGTTACAATTACTACAACTGTTATCCCAACGAGACCATCATCAAGGAAAACGCAGCCGGACTTGTTAGCTTGGGCCTCGACCAGGTTGGCTACACCTTCGTTACGCCGGATTGTGGGTGGTCCGCCACTTACCGCAATTCCTCTGGGAATCTCGTATGGAACCCGACTCTGTTTCCGTCGGGCGGACAGGCGCTTGGTGAATACGTGCATAGTCTGGGGTTGAAGTTTGGAATGTATTCTGGGGCGGGACACTACCAGTGTGGATCAACCGACCAACCTGCGTCACTAGGTTAGTATTGATGCCACTATCCGCCTGTCTCCCTGAGGTCGGAAGAGGATTCACTACTCGGCACGAAAGCTAAGGTCTTTTGCAGGCTATGAGACAGTAGACGCAAAATCGTTCGCGGCATGGGGTGCTGACGCCTTGAAGTCAGTTGTTTCCGCACCCATTTAGCAGGCATGCGAACTCGAGCCTTCAGCTGACCGTCTGTTGAGATATGATAACTGCTATGCAAACTCAACCACTGTCGCGGCAGACTACACGAATGCTGTCAGCATCTCCCCTACGCGCTTCGATGACATGGCAAACGCTCTGAGCCAAACCAGTCGTGACACGGTTTATCAGGTTTGCCAGTGGGGCGTGGGAACCGATATAGGGACTTGGTAAGCAGTCATCCATCATGGATGACAAGCCTACCTCATGCTCAGTTTGTCTCATACACCAATGCTGACGAGACTAGGGCCTCTGCAATCGCTAACTCATGGCGCATATCCAACGACATTTACAATGCCTGGCGAAGCATCTGGCGGATCACAAACCAGGTCGTGCCATACTACAAACACACTGGAATCGGATCCTACGCTGACATGGACATGCTCATTGTCGGCCTGAGGGCCCTCTCACTCGAGGAGGAAAGGTTTCATTTTGGGATGTGGGCCATCAACAAGTCACCGCTTGTAGTGGGGGCTCCCATGAACACGGCTCTCACACCCTCAGCATCCTTGGAGATTCTCGGAAACACGGAGGTTGTCGCCCTCAACCAGGACTCTCTCGGAAAGCAGGCGCAACTTATCCGTCGCTTCACCACCCAGCAGTACGATGTCTGGCTGGGAGAGCTCTCCGGTTCCCGACTGGTCCTGGGGCTTGCGAATTGGTACAACGGCAGCCAGAGTGTAACGATTAGTCTGCCGGCCGATCTGGGCATCACGTCCGCATCGGCTCGAGATGCCTGGGCTGCCGAGGACGTGGGCACGATCAGCGGCTCGTACACGACAACGCTGGCCGGCCATGAGCTGCGCCTTCTGGTACTCTCCGAGATCGTCAACGCCACATCAGGCACGCAGAAGTCGACGAACTACTACACTGCAGCCAAAGAGGCTACGCTTTCTGGAAATGCCGCCGTCGTGACGTGTGCCTCGGGGCAGTGTCTTCCCGCGGGTAGCAAAGTTGGTGGCATCGGTCAAGGCCAGGCCGCGGCTGCCGTCACTTTCTCCAATGTCACTATGGCATCGGCCGGTACGAAGCTGCTCGGGGTGGATTTCATCAACTACGATGTGGCGCTTGACACGGCCTGGGGCTTGGGGGACAATACGAGGAACATGACGATAGCGGTAAACCAGCCCACTGTCAACGGGACCCGTTTTTCGTTTCCCATCAGTGGAGGAGACTGGTATGAAACTGGGCGTCTGTACTTGTATGTGGACGGCTTTGCGGCTGGGGGTGGAAATGAGGTAGTGTTCACGCCGTATGGGGATGCCCAGACCTGGGCACCAGATCTAGTTGGTTTTGAGATCTTTGAGGTCGACTAAACGTATCCAAGCATAAGCTGTCTAGGTCAGTCACTGAGGAACGAAATGGAGAGGAAAGGGTATTATTAGGCCCTTGATTGATACCACAAAGTATCTGCTCGGCCAAGGGGTCCCGAATTATTCATTTTCCTCTGATATGAGAATGCCTGCTCTTATGTTTTTCCGTGAGAACGACATGCCATTTAGGACACAGTATATTTATTTTGTCAAAGTGCTATGCAGTTAGAGCATTTTTAAGCCTGTTTTTAAAGTATAAATACAGCATGCTATATGGCACAGAGTACGATGACGATGAGTTCATGGCTCTACAAAGCTCAGCGCTATAGCACTTATCTAGATGACCACTAGGCTGCGGGTCCAGATCGAATTATGGCAAACGAACTATCATTAGTTTCTAGGATTTAACTCACTATCCAACCCAGAAAGCTAGCACATCTATTCTATGTCAAGTAGAATGCCGCCTCACATGAAGTATAAGCCTGGACAGCTCAGCTTGGGTGGACAGCTGTGGAAGATGGCAACTACATCTACCATCATTTGTTGGTGATGTTTGGTATAGACAGACCCGCTGCCGCTAATCATTGTTCTCAGTTGACCACAACAGTTGATTGTGTGGCACGGCTCACGGAAATTGGGATGATGAACTTTCCATATCAATGGATAGGGAGCTATCCACGTTGAGAATAGCCTCCGCTTGCCGAGTCTTGACCAATCATATTACACCATTCTGGCAGGGATCTGACCCTGATCGATGAGCACAGGACATGTGATTACTTCACAAAGACGAACGAGCATCGGTGAACCTATTACGGCCGAATTGGAGCTGTTTCGTGTGAGAAGGAAAAACGAAAACTCTCGGGCGGAGTGTACGAAGTCTTTGCGGCGCACAGCTCCAAGAGGATGCCGAATAGAATCTTGGTTCACACCCCGTGTATTGCCTAAATATAATCTGGACAACCGCTCTTTGCCTCAACTGAATGTATAGAATAATTCGCCACGTAGTGTTGTTTAATTAGATGCCAACTCCTCGCCCTTCCCCACCGCGTTTTCGAAAATCCAATGACCCGAACATGATGTAGGATGGTCCAGTGTACGCCGGCGTGACACCACCTAGTAAACGTCGATGATAGCACCCGATGAAGACAAACGGATGCCGCATATCCTCGCAGGTGACGCCGTGGATTGGTGTCAGGAGTAGGCGTGAGCAAGACGGTAGATGCTGATTCCTATATTGCCCAACGTCAGGATTCTTCTATCACATGCAACACACCTCGCAAAAGATGACACCCGTGCGAACCTTCGTGGTGGCATGTAGAACATCGAGTTCTACACCATCGCATCTCCTGACCCCCTGTCCACGCAGCAGCTGACGATTCTATAGAGAAATGCGGAGCCGATGATGGTACCGAAAAACAAAAGGTACATGAACACGGCCCAATCCAGGTCGTGCTTTGTCAACTGGAAGGGGAAGCTGTTGAACGTGGCTGTCGGCATCGCCATCTGAGCCGGGGGCGGCGCTATTTGCATTACACGATCCATGACGGGCGATACGAAATCTAGGCGGTCGTAAAATAGTCGAAACCAAAGGAGCGAAAGTCGCGATGCATGCAGGCCTGCCCAGCAGTGTTGTAGAGTTAAAAAAAAAACGGAGCTTGGTATGAACACAGGAACCAAAAGGAAAACAAAAAGTGGGCTATCGGACAAGAATATTGCTTGGCCCCTCCTTCGAACAAGACTACTCACTATGGGAGGGAAAATGGCTGTCATCTGAGGAACATAAGAGACGGAAACATCGCCTCCCCTGACTAGACGACGATCAGGCTGAAGGTGTCGCACTAGGACCGGGACCTGTTCACAAACGATACGAACACAGCGGGCGTGTGATGTTTGGTTCGCAGGAACAATGCGGAGAATTCTTGGGCCGACGCGGATAGGCTTTGAGATCTGCTGCAAAGCGACACTGCCAATGCGGTCGAAAACGACTACACCTACATTCCATAGCACATGTGGATGATCTGCGACGAGGTAAATACCTTGCGATTTTCGCCTCCAGCCCTGCAACCCTACAACTCCCTCAAGGCCAGCCAAGATGCAGGAACACACGTCATCGAGAACGTCTTGCGAGAGGGGACTTTGGTGGTAACGGGGTAAGGGGGTATATGTGAACGCTGGCTAGTAGTACACTCAAGCTGAGAAAGTTAACTAAGGATCCGCCGCATCCGACGACGTTGACGTTGATAATGATATCGTTGTCTCGACTACGACCGACCCGTATCTATCACGCTCCCCTCGCCACTCGTCTCCGAAGCGCTGGTATATCTCGTCGATTTCGGCCGCGTACTTTCTCTCGATCTCGTTGCGCGATACACTCCCTTTAGCCGTCCGCGCGAACCCACCATGAGCTACTAACAAAATGTGAGTCTGTGCTATGCGGCCAATCGCAGGTAGCCTGTGATTGACACCATCGATAACGGTGTCCCACAACTCCTGGGCCGTCTGTTCGTTGTTTTCTACACCTTCCGCTAGCTCGATCACGGCAAGCGGTTGTCGCCTGCCGACGCCGAGGACAATCGGTTCTTGTACCAATGGACTTGCCTGCAGAGCATTGAGTATTGGACCAGGGTGAAAATTAGATCCCGTTGAAAAGGTGAGCAAGTCATCAGTCCGTCCCGCGAAGCGCCAGACGTACTTCGCTTTGGCCGGATCCGGATGTGGTGTCCACAAGTCACCGATTCTGGTTTCCAAAGTGGAATTGACGCCATCCAACGGCTTGGAGTCGTGGGACAGCAGGCCTTGTCGATGGGCCCAAAACGCATAAGGGGCTGATTTAGGCGTCACGACCATGATCATTTCGAACAGCGGTGCCGCTCGGCCCTCCTCATCGGCATCGATCAGTATAGCGCCGGTGTCTTGAAAGTGGATGCCGGCTGCCTCGATGTCGAAGACGCTGTACTCATACTCGTCCGACTCGGCTATGAGCTGTGGGGGGCCGGAGGTCTCTGTCGAAGCCCAGGCGCTCTGGATGCGACAGTGTTGTGACCAGGCTTTGCTGGCGAAAGGTGAAAGAACAGCTGAGCACCGTATCAGCTAGGGCACCCGGTAGTCGCACTTGCCTGTCCATTCGGTACAGTATCGCCCCATATGTGAAATAGATAGGATGTGAAGACTCACCACCAGAGAAATAGACAGCGTCTAGTTTCTCCATCAAGCGATCAGCATCTGGCCGCCGAGCCACGTCTTCCATCATCCCTGGACAAACAAAGAGTTAGCAATGGCCAGCAGCGGATCGGGGCCGTTCGTCGAAATACGGAGGGGTCCTGAGAGCGAACTCACAAGGCGTCATAATCGCGGTAGTGCACCTCGAATGCTCGAGGATGGCACAGACGTCCTGCGTGCCAACACCGCGATGCCTGAATCCTGGGACGAACACGCCGCCGCCGAACACACTCCTCACAAGCCCGACGTACGTCGAGATGCCATGAAACGGTGGGGCAAATAGTAATCCGCGCACACCTTTGCCAGGGTGCGTCCACTCCAACGCATACGCGCGGTCACCAGCACCCTTCTGACGGGACAGAAAGGCGAACCGGTCCGACGAGGCGAATGCGGCGTGGTTGACGAAGATGGGCTTCGGGGCCCCGGTGGTTCCGCTCGAATGCAGGACGAGGATTGGGTCGTGGGCGGCTTCCTCGTATGTCTTGGTGTAGGGAAACGGACGTCCTGGAGTATCGGCGTCCAGAAGGTCATCCAGCTCGGGTATTACAAAGTGCCGGATCTCTTCCTCCTTCCCGGCGAGGATGTCCCGTACATGAACGCCGGTCGCGCTCAGCAGTATCTTGCACTCGGTCTGCTCCATGAGGTCCACATGGACGTCACGAGTGTTCAGCTGCGAGGAGAACAGGACCTGGTGCCCCGTCTTGACCACAGCCATCTGGAGGAAGTGATAGCGAATGTCCGAGACCCCCAAGTATGCGATGGTCTCGAACTTGCCAGTTGCTGAACGGCCAACATGGTCCACGATGAAGTGCGCTAGCTTGTTGATGGCGCTGGCCAGTCTTGCGTAGCTGATGTCCTCGTAACCCTGTGACAAATCCCAGTCGTCGACGGGCAACGATGCCCACGGTCTTTCCGGGTCGTCTCGCGCAAGCTGGTCGATGACTACGGGCAGCAGCCGTCTCCCACAGTCCGGAGGCAGCTCCGGGAGACCTGCGCTGGCTTTGCCTTGGTGGTTCATGTCGACTTCTCGAGGAGAACTTGCGACGGCTTCGGAAGAGTGTCCGAGGTGTCAAACCTGGCTCGGGCCCGGCGGCCGATGGAGTTATTCTTATTCCAAGACTCGAGAAGCCCTAAGCGCTTCAGTATCCACTGACGTGACGTGGCTATTGGTGGTACAAGATGCAGGGAAGCGACAATTGATGTACCACCACAGTATGCGCCAGCCCTCCGAGCTGCTGGATCCTCTGTCAATCCTGCGACCGACTAGTCGGGATTGGGAAATTGCCCCGACCTGGACAGGCCACCTTGGGTTGGGTCGTATTGGATACCGGCCCGATGCAATTTCTGCAGGCGAATATGCAGGCGAATATGCAAGCCAGCTTGGGTGGTGTAGGACCTGAGAATGATGTGCCACGAAAGGACAGCCGCGGACAAAGTATAATGTCCCGATCTGCCTGCCCAGTCGCTCTCACTAGTCAGGGACAGTGCCTCTCCTTGACAAAGTAAACCGTAATACTGGCCGACATCGAAAGTGCTCGAGTGCTCAAGTATGCTCAGCTGGCTGTTGGACGAGGAAATCAGCCACACGAATGTAGTGAACAACCGCCGCAGGGGGCCACATTCAACAACTGTACAAGTTATACACAGTACCACAGTCTGTTCTTTGTCCCTGCTCATGATTTTGACTTGACACTCTAGTCTCGATAATGTACCTGGGATATTAAAGCCTCCTGCAGTTAGCTAGGCAGTAATATCCCGCGCCGCTCACGAACGGGTTTATCCGTTTCAACCCCCACTTACTTCAACATGAGGTCGGCCGGGGATTGCCTTGGTCATCAGAAAACAAGAACTTAGAAAACTCGGCAGTTCGTCTACATCTTTATGAAGCACCATGGTCTGCGACGCTTCTGCAGCCGAGGAATCTGTGATATTGAACTCTCCGATGCAATACTCGAGATGCTCTCGGTTTGAGGGGCAGATATTCTATCCCCGGATGGCAGACCAGTGACTCTGTACCCCCTCGCACTGTGCAGTAGCTCCCCTGCCTGGAATCTGTAGCCCAGCCAGAAATTCGGAAGAGACGGCGTGCTTCACTTGCGGCTGCATCTGGCGGAACGGGTCCATTGAGGGCCCACGTGGTTTTGAGGCAATCGGCCACTGGAAGCTGAAGAGTTAGCGTTTCATAACGTTGTACGAAATACGGGGCAAGAGGGTAGCTTTTTGAGACGAGAGGTGTGTCCCATATTTTTATTATCGCAGTACACAGTATTCATGGACGAATGATACCCGATGATGCCCGTGCCATGTACTGTTGTGTACGGCGTCTGCTACTAGTCGCCGGTCGAAGGCCTTCTACACTACACGATCTTTGATAAACCCTGTACTGCCGGCGGCCTATCACTTTCGTATGTCAGGCTTCAAGCATTGTGATTGGTAACAGTAACATCGTACCTCTGCTGGATGACTGAGGCTTTCCAGGATGACTTCGGCCATGTGTTCAATTTCTGGGAAAAGGGTCAAGGGCTGTCTGATTACCGCGGCGGAGGCGTCGCACGGTCAATTTTCAGCTTTATTTCTCGAGTGTGAACTTTATTAACATGAGTTGATGGCCATTGTGGAGAGTGTCACTTGACACCAAAGCAGGGGGCCCAAGGGGGAAATACCGGGCCATGAGAGCTTGCCAATTTACCGCCTGGCGAGTGGGTACGGAAGTGGAGTATTCTCCCGGTACAGGCAAGGTGGAATGCCGAAGACGGATACCCACCCCGCCCTCGAACGACTGAACGACTGAGCTTTCAAGATTATTTGTGTGGTGATCCCATACCGGACTGGAGAAGAAGGCCGGAGAAGGAGGCCGGAGAAGGGAGACCCGTCTACAGTACGCCGGCGCAAGCTACTGTGCAACGACAAGGATGCCGGAGCCATGTGACAGCGGATCGTGCGTCCTGAGTAGAGAGTTGTCAGAGCTACGTGCGCGTGTCAAGCCAAACAAGGACTTTGTACTATGTAAACTTTGTAGGGTGATCGAGTGTCGTCGGAGGCCGGTGTCTATCCGTAGCCTGGTCCCTGCACGTCATGACGTAAACTGTGGCTGGTGAGCGCCGGCCGTGGCTTCTCGTCAAATCCCACCCCGCTATCCTTGTCACCTACGGGAGACTCCCCGCGCCTAAAAACGGAGCGTGTCTTTTTTCTCCCCCAACCCATTCGCGCCTTTTTAGAACCATCACAACCACACCAAACTTGACATTGTTGCTTCGCGCTTCCGCTCCCTGACCCGGATCCCGACCCCGAATACACCTACCAACGTACTCTTGCGAGACACGCGTCTGTACCTCGAAGCCCACGCCAACAACCGCAATCATGGGAAAGTGGGGTAAGTCGGGCGGAAACCCTCATGTGCCCAGCAAGTCGGGCAGCTCCAGTTCTACGTTCAAAGAAACCTAGTGTCTTCGAGAACTAGCAGAGGTCCTGGCCATGAAGGGCGCCATCTTCGACGTGTCGAGGAGCATCCAACGCAGCTCCCCTCGCCCGGTCACATGCAATCTGCCGCAAGGATGTGAAGGGACGATGGAAAGGAACAGCCTGACTGCAGCCTGACTGCAGCCTTACGCATCACACCTGTCTGGGACGTTGACTGACCGCCTCTCTCCTGCAGACGACGAAGAAGCATCAGACAGCTCTCCCGCCGAGGGGGTTGTCGCCGCTGCCGCCGCCGCTGGCCGCCGCAAGTTCGATGACGAGGAAGACGAGGAAGACGTAAGCCCCTCGCCCCTCAGCCCGGACCATCAACCCGTACCACCCCACTAGCTCGCTGACACCCTCCCCCCTCACTGCAGGTCCTAGACTCCTGGGACGCCGCCGAAGACTCCGAAGTCGAGCGCGAGAAGGCAAAGAAGGCCGCTGAGGCCAAGGCCAAGGCCGAAGCCGAAGCCAAAGCCAACAAGAAATCCAAGGCGCAGCGCATGGCCGAGAAGATCGCCGAGCGCCAGAAGCTGCGGGAGGAGGGCGACGACGACTCGGGCGAGGAGGATGAGGCGTCCAAGCGGGCGCGCCTCGCGCGTGCGCAGATCGAGGCCGACCTAGCGCACGCCGAGGACCTGTTCGGCGGCGATGTGGGCTCGGTGCCCTCGACGCGCAAGGCCATCATCAAGGGCTCCGTGGTGCCGGACCCCAAGGACCCTGAGAATCTGGTCGACCTGTCCGCCATGCCGCTGTTCGACCCAAAGACGAAGGCACAGTTCGAGACGCTGCGCGAGGTCGTGGGGCCCATTATCTCCAACAACTCCAAGAAGGCCCACTACGCGCTGTTCATGGTCGAGTTCGCGAAGCAGCTCTCTAAGGAGATGTCGAGTGACCAGATCAAGAAGGTCGCGTCCGCGCTTACCACGTTGAGCAACGAGAAGCTCAAGGAGGAGAAGGCGCAGCAGGGCGGCAAGAAGACCAAGGCCGCCAAGACCAAGACCACTCTGGCTATCGGCCGTGGACCGGCTGTCGCGGACACCACCGCCTACGGCGAGGAGGACTTTGGCGATGATGACTTTATGTGAAGGGCTTGAAAGACCTTTTTCTTTTCATGCATAGTCGTCGCGGCGCCGTCGTGACACTCGTCTAGAAGCCACAACGATCCAAACCTTTCTATACCTCCGCAGAGGCAACCCCAACAGCAGTCATCAAGACAAGCACTTACAGCCAATATCATCAAATCCTGCCCTGCAGCAGCACGTCCGGCACGCTCTTGTGGGCGTAACGGAGCCAAGAGGTCCGTTCTGGAGGGTCCGGGGTGGTGGGGGATTCAAAAACTAGAGCAACAGAGACTTAGTTGGGAGGATAGACAAGAGGGGCAGGATGACACTAGAACCCAGGCGCCCACTGCTTTTCAACAGGGATACCTAACAATAGAGCTGCATTTGCTTGTCAAGATTGTCCATGTCGTGCTCGGTACTAGGTATCTCTGCACGCCACCACAGGTTCTGCGCGTAAAGACAGTTCGAGCGTGATCATTTCTTTCTCGTTGTATATATATATATATAACAGCCCCGTCTTGCTTTTATACAACCAAGGCCAAGTAAATCGTCGGGGTATCAGCGCCATCGTTGCCCTTGACATGAAACAGACGCCAAAAGTCTCCTCCTATCCGTATTCGAACGCCATGCCGTACCGAGTCGCACCACGTATGCAGGTTGCTCCCATGTGCAGAGCAGAGATGTCCTTACTTCTTCCTGACGCCCTTCGTCTATTCTTTCGTCGTCGCCGTACACCGTCCACTCATACTCATACAGGTTCTCCCGCATGATTTCTCCGTCGACCGCGAAGTAGGTACTCTCTCAGGAAATCAAATCCCCGGCAACGCCCACAAGCAATGCCTGCAGCGCCACGCTGAACGCCCAAAAGCCCACCTTCTTGAGCCTCTTCACCCGCGAATGCTGATCTTCCACATCCGTCGCGAACGCACTGTACACCTCGGCACTCAAATCGTCCATCAGTCCAGAATCAAAGATCGTCCACGAACCATCAAAGTCGCTCACCCGCTTCACAATCCGGCAGTTGATCGGAATGTACGTGTGCTTGGTGTTGATGTAGGCGACGATGGGGCGGACCAAGTTCTGGTTGACGTAGGAGATGTCGGGTGTCGCGTGGAACATAGGAACACTGGCGCGCACATCGTTTAGATGGATGCGCATGTCCATCACGAGGTAGCGGGGTGGGTCATCTGGATTTTGTGGTTGGGAGGGATTTGCCGGGTTGTTGGAGGGCTCTTCGGCGGGGGCCTTGCCCATGGCCGAGGAGAGGTGGCCTTCCGTGGGATTCGAGTTCTCGTTAACAAGGATGGTGTAGTTGCGATCTCTCCCAGAGTCCTTATCCAGGATCCGGAGGTACCGGTTGCTCGTGACTGCTTCCTCCATCTTGTCGTAGAAGTCGCTCATAACCTTGCCAATGCTTTCGTCTGGCTCGACAGGGAACATGACGTCGGCTACAATGTCGACGTTGCCCTCATAGATCCAACCGAACGTGCCCTCCACCCCCCGATTCAGGTGGTCTATCCTCAGACCGTCGATACGCAAGCGGCTGAACTTCTTCCAGGCACTCGGCTCACCAAGGTTGTCCGCGACGTATTTCTCGTCACCAGCAACCGCGCCATGGATCTGTTTTGGGTGTATAGTAAACAGCGAGCCGTCAAAGGACCCCGACATGTGCGACGCTGAAATGAAGTCGTAGAATAGCCACTGTTTCCGTAGTTGTGGCAACTCACAGCTATATATGCTGACTGAGAATGGGCGGAAGCCGCCCGGTTGGTGCACTGTCACCAATAAATCCTCCAGTTTGAAGTGTTCGATCTCGAAGTCACCGGGTTGATACTCGCGCCGGTATGATAATGGGTCTCTGTTCTCTCCCGACCAGCGCACAGACGTCCGGTCCACGACGCCGCGGACCCCTTTGACCTCGACGTCTTTGAGAAGGCCGGTGCTGTTCCACCATTTGCTGAAGGACAATGTGACGTTCACTTCGCTGATGGTCATGTCGTATTGTGTGTAGTTCCCGTCATCCTCCGTGACCTGAGAATCCGGGCTTATGGCTGCCGCTGCCGCCGCTGCGTCGGTGGGTGAGCCCTTGGAGACTGAGGACTTCGTCTGGCCTGGACGTCGGGATACGAAGACATTTCGGAATGTGATGACTCCATCCCCCCATTTCGGCACGATGGCGGATTCGAAGACGACGGTCACGCCGGCGGCCTTTGTGAGATAGTCTCCAACCCACTGAGCGAGGGTTTCTGCAGTCCACTATCAGTATTCTATCAGGTCCAAAGGCTAGGATTTCCACATACCCTGAGCAAAAACGGTGTTCACCAGGAGGATGAGAAGCGAGAAGAACGTGGTTGTCCCGACAAGGATCCACACAAAATGCCCAAACAAGATCCAAGACAGGAAAGCGCCCCACTCATCAGCATTGAATGGTCGCGTGCTCCGTATGGAGAACCACTTGATGCGCACTCTGAGCCTCTGCCAGAACCCAGTGGCGGCGGCCAGGAGCTCTTCCTTGGTCGGCCGATGCGGCATCTTGGGGAGATGTGGGAGATGTGGGAGATGCAGGTATTTCGAAACCGAGTCCGTCAGACTGTCATGATGTCCCTCCTCAGCCGTCTTCTTCATCTCCTCGGAATCTTTGTTGGCCTGTTCGGGTTCGGGTTGCGGTGGTTTTTGTTGTGCGCTCGTCGCCTTGTTCTCCTCTCCTGCTTTGGTGCTCTTCAGGCGCTTCTGTATCCTTCCAATTGAGCCGGATGTAGTATGAGTATTTCGTATCCACGCCTGTCTTGCCAGTCGACTGACTGTTCCGGCTCTTGAACTTCCCCCGGATATAGCAGAATCGACAGCAGCATTACAGTTGCTGACTATGGTCTGTGAGGTTTGACTCGAGGTGTCGAGGCCGAGCAGCGGCAGGCCGCCGGAGCACTGTCGTCGAACATTGTATTGCGGTATTGATCGTGATTGTGGGGAAGGAAATTTGAAGTTGAAGTTTTTCCGGGCCACTGGTCCTGCAAAGGAGTGTCCGATGCCTTCCCAGGCGAGAGTCCAAGCTATTCGCCTGAACTTGGGCGAAGTGCTAGCCATGGTGCTATCTCCGGCGGCTGGCAATCATGATGAAGCACGGTGGGAAGCACACTTCGAGGTGTAGGAATGGTCAGAGTCGGTGACTGAACAGGGGTGACGACGACGAGGAGAGTAGGCCTTAGTGATTTGTTGGGTCTGGCTGCGACGTCGAGTGATAGTACACACTATGTGCAGGACTGCTTCGCTCGCGTGCTCGGTCGTCGCTGCGGAAGAACTGGATCAGAAGCTGAAAGCCGATGCCCACAAACGTCCTTCAGGAGTCCGAGATGAATATAGGGAAGTCCTCAACACGACAAGCTCATATGAGTCACCAGAGAAAGATTATGCTGTCGCGACAGCTCTATGAGATTACTCGCGTGATTGGTGTTGCAACACGACTTCACCAGGGCAGAAAACCTGGAGACTTGAGGAGCACATGAACTTTGCTCGTTCCCAGCAATGACGCGCTAATCGGTAAGGATCAGCAGCAGGGATCAGATGGCTAGCGCTATCGATAAGAAATCTGAGGAGTATCCACTTCTAAGGTTCTGCCGCAAAAAAATGTCGACGGTAAAAAGTTCAGGGTTCAACTCATATCACGGAGGCATCATTCAACCAACTACTTCTTGCAACAGATGTAAAGACTGCTACTTCGGACGGACATTGATATCTTCTTCATCATACATACTCGAACTTTCAAGTAGCGCCACCAGAGTCTACCCGCAAGCCCAGCTCAGTCAACCAAGCTCCAGTCTGCCCCGCAGAAAAGCGTAAATCATAACCTCAGATTGGACTTGGGACAACCTCGCACTCGACATTCTTTTAGAGCACACCACAAGCAAGATGCCAGCACCAACAGCCCTGAAGGCAGCTCCCAAAGAGCCTGCCACCAACAACCCCCTCCCCAGCGATACTCAAGACGAAGAACTCCTTGACGCCCCCTCAGCCGAAGCCGCCCTCGAAGATCCCCTCACCGCCGCAGCCCCCGCCGACGACAGCATGCAGCTTGACGATGCCGTCGACGAAGAGAGCCGCCCGCGCTTCGCGCCCGCCTCCAAGACCACGACCGCCACACGCATCGAGCACCGCAAGGTGCCCATCCCCCCGCACCGCATGACACCGCTCAAGGCGGAGTGGCCCAAGATCTATCCTCCCCTGGTCGAGCATCTGAAGCTGCAGTGCCGGATGAACATGAAGAGCAAGGCCGTGGAGCTGCGGACGAGCAAGGCGACGACGGACACGGGCGCGATCCAGAAGGGCGCGGACTTCGTGCGGGCGTTCGCCCTGGGGTTCGATGTTGATGATGCGATTGCGTTGTTGCGGTTGGATGATCTCTACATTGAGAGTGAGCCTCCTCCTCCCCTCCACCCTCTCATCTGGAACTGTGAGGGAGAATGGGCTTGTGCTAATGCGAGCTCCCTGTGTATAGCTTTCGAGATCAAGGACGTCAAGACCCTCCAGGGCGACCATCTCGCCCGTGCCATCGGCCGCATCGCCGGCAAGGACGGCAAGACCAAGTACGCCATCGAGAATGCCTCGCGCACGCGTGTTGTGCTGGCCGACTCCAAGATCCACATCCTGGGCGGCTTCAAGAACACGCGCATCGCCCGAGAGTCGATCGTCAGCCTGATCCTCGGAAAGCCCCCGGGCAAGGTGTACAACGGCCTGCGGACAGTAAGCGCGAGAATGAAGGAGAGATTTTAAGACAGCAGGCCGACGCGCGATGAAAGGCTAGGGAGGGTATAGGACAGACGTTTCACGATTTTCATTGCCGGCGCAGGGGCGTTTGGGGGACTCATGGCAGAAAAGTTGGCATTTCGAAGGCAAGCTTGATACCTAGAGATGGGGTTGGACTACCTAGGTGAAAAGGCTATGCTCAATTCATAATTCATGGACGACGGCCTCTCCTGAGGCATATGCTTTCGCTTCCATAAAGGACATGACGCCGCACCCGCGCGCAATTTTGGAAATGGGTATCGAGACCGGAGCGCATGCAAGAAAAGAATCATGCCGTCCTGCCCTGTCCCGCCTTCCAGGAATTACTTGAGGTATACCTCAACAGTACACATATCGTCGATGTCCGCCTGCTCAACCGTCATCTGCGGATCCAACCAATCACCGTCATACCGGAGCCGAATCTCGCGATCCTCAGGAACCTTGCGCTGCTTCCTGTACGCGCCAATCAGGATCCGCACCTGCGTGTCCGCGTACAGGGCCAGTCTCAGCGGTTCCGTATCCTTCTCCTTGAGAAACAGCCTCACCTTGGCAACCTGGGGCTCCGCTTCCTCCTGATCTTCCGCGTCGTCACCGTGGTCGACCCCTTGTCCATCCTCCAGCAGCTCGCCCCGGTCAATCATGCGCTGCCGCTCCTGATCGGCCGTGTACCGCTCAAAGTCCTCCTCCGTCCACGCCTCCAGCAGCACGCCGCCTCTCGTGAAGCCCGGTGTGCGCTCCGGCGCGTAGACCTTGCCATTGGTGGAGGGCTGCCAGCCCAGACTCACGCCCGAGACAGAGTCGTAGATCCGCCGGCCCTTCCAGGTCAGGAAGATGGCCCGCTCCATTTCTTCCGAGACAGCGATCCCATGTTTTCGAAGGTACTGCACGAATGCCCCCTTCACCGGACCCACTTCCTGGTCCAGCTTGCGCTGTGCGCCGAACTGCCTCATTTCGTACTCTGCAAAGGCAGATATCCGCGAGTGTACGAAAATGTTGACGGTAATGAAGGGCGCGCTTTTCTTACGATGGGCCCGCGCTGCAATCGACGCCGAGGGGCCTTCTTCTTCGTCGGATGAGGAGGCGTTCGCGTGGAGTAGGGCGGCGGCTGCGGCCTTGGCGCGTTCTTGCTTCTCGCGGGCGGCGACAAGGAATCGGGCGAATTCGTCTTCCTGAGGCTCGGAGGCGGTCTCTACCAAGTCGTCGTCTTCGTCACTATCGTCGAGGACAATCGGGGCGGGTGGAGCGTGTTCTTTCTTAGGGGACGTCGGCTCAGTTCTCGCTTTCCTCGGAGAAGGCGTGTCATCATCCCAATTGTCCTCATTGGCAGCATCATGCTCGTCATCCACTGCAACCGCATCAACAGACAGCTGGTGAGAGTTGGACCGGCTCGGTGTGGGCAATAGGTCACTCTGCACCAATTCGATCGTCTCCTCGCCCTTGTCCTTGCCCTTTGCGGTTGAAGGTGGTGCCTGCTTCATGGGTGACCTGCGAGGAGTGGGTGTAGGAGATTTCGACACGCGTCGCGGAGGTGTGGCCGGTCCATACAGGTCATCATGAGTCTCGGCCCACGGATAGTCGATCCCAGGCTCCGGTGATGACAGTTTGCGGCGCTTGGAGGATCGTTCGGGCAAGGTGGTCGGTTCCTCGTCCTCGTCCTCGTCCTCGTCCTCGTCATCAGCTGTGTGCTTTTGGGCGTCGATTTTTGACACCGGCGTAGCCTCGCGTGAGCGCTCCTCCTGCTCTTTGATCACCATGGGAAAAAAGTGCTTGGACCTTCTGAACAGGGCGAGGGCATCTTCCTCTTCCTCGTCCTTCTTGTCCTTCTTGGCCGCGTCGTTATTGACGTCAAAGTCATCGGCGTAGGTTGGTGCGGGCTTCGGGGTGGATCGGAGGAAGGCGAGAACCTTCTTCTTCTTGGGGGCCCTTGCGGGAGGGTCTATCGTGTCGGCCATGACTTTGGTCGCTGTCGAGCCTTGGAAGCTGCCAGATGATTAGCTCAACTCGAGACTTTTTCAGTATGTCGGCCCAGACGCGGGGCGCGATCGCCAAGCTGGAACGAAAGTTTGCGCGGTCGAGAAGTGGAGAGACTTGGATGGCAGGATGCGCACACAATTGCGAGTGTCACCACCTCCGATCGGATGGATGCCAAGTGAAGTTGTGGTCCAAGCAATTGAGTTCGCGACTGGACGCGACGGTGGAGCGCGTCGTGACTAAATGGGATGGACTCAGTCAGTCAGTCAGTCAGTCAGTCAGTCAGTCAGGACACTGGCTGCCGGGGCAACAATCGAAGTTTCTTGGCCTTAGTCAGCAAGGCTTCAAGATGTTTTCTCAGCCGAGGCTCCTTGCTCGGATTTCATTACTCATCCACTTTTCCATCCGAGGTCAACGACGACTCAGTCGGGCCCCAAACCACCGAACCTTGCCTTGACTTGGACGACCATAGAAATGAGGACTATCTTGCGGGCAATCATTCAATTCGAACTTGGCTGGTGGATTTTTGTTGAATCTCTTTTTTTCATCTTCTCTGTCGCAGCGGACCAGGCTATCGAAATCGAGAGGACATCTCCCAGACGAAACATCTTCTCTGATATCAAGCTTTACTTTACCTCTTGAGGTCCTCCAAGCGGCGAGATGCCGGTCGATACTTCGGACTTTCTGAGCCCTGTATGGAAGGACGGCATCTTCGGTGCGTAGGCTCTGCTTGTTCTCCCACCGGTGTGGTTTCATTATGCTGACCACCGCCTTCTCTTGTGCAGCGGATAGGGTCATCTTCGTGACGGGTGGCGCCGGTAGCATTTGCAGTGTCCAGACCAAGGCTATGGTTTACTTGGGCGCAAATGCCTGCATCATTGGTCGCAATGTCGACAAGACGGAGCGTATTGCGAAGGAGATCGCTGCCGTGCGGAAGGGCGCCAAGGTCGTCGGGATCGGTGAGGTTGATGTTCGGAATGTGAGTTGGCCCAGAGTCTACCTGATGTTGCACCCTATACTGACGGGATCCCAGTTCGACAGCCTCAAGGGCGCCGTGGACCGATGTGTGAAGGAGCTGGGCCAGATAGACTTCGTCATGTGCGTTTCCTTCATCCCCGCTCGCTGATCCCATCTCCTTTGCTGACTAGACCCACAGCGCCGGCGCAGCAGGCAACTTCGTCGTGCCCCTAGCCGGCCTCTCCCCCAACGGTTTCAGGTCCGTCATAGAAATAGACACCATCGGGACCTTCAACACCATCAAGGCAACCATCCCTTACCTGGTCGAGTCTGCAGCCCGCAACCCCAACCCACCCCCAGCAGGCCAAGTGGCTACTGGCGGCCGCATCATGGCCATCTCTGCTACCTTCCACTACACCGGCATGGCCCTGCAGTCGCATGTAAGTGCCGCCAAGGCCGGTGTGGATAGCCTCATAGCTAGCGTGGCGCTGGAGTACGGACCCTTGGGAGTGGTGGCGAACGTCATCACTCCCGGGCCGATCGCTGGCACCGAGGGCATGGATAGGTTGGCCGCGGGCGGCAGGCAGGCCGAGAAGAAGATGGCGAAGGCGATTCCCAGTGGCAGGTGGGGCACGGCGCGGGATATCGCTGATGCGACGGTGTTCATGTTTAGTGATGCGGCGAACTATATCAACGGGCATGTGTTGGTAGTGGATGGGTCCTCATGGAGAAGTCCGGCGTCGATGGGTGTGGGCTTGGATGAGGGCATGGTGTATCCGGACTTCTTGATTACCGGGCACTCGAAAAATATCAAGACAGGAAAGAAGGATAGCAAGCTGTAGAAATCGCATAGTCTTTATTCTTAGTTGGAAACTGCTCATTTGGATCTGATGATATTCATAATCCATGTACTATATCAACTCCTTTCTCCTTCTTATGCTGACTATCGACCATCTCTTAGCCGCCTTAGCGTTGGGTCCTTGTCGAAGACAAGATCTGGGACATTTTCTAACCATTACAAAAGAAGCATCAACTCCTTTTCTCTCCATGGCAATGGATGCTGTTCTCAGTAACTGGCTTCTCGTCCAAACCAGGGGCATCTTGAACCACTGGAACTTTCGAAGACTGATCCTAAGCCTTGGGCAAGGTAGAGAGGCACGCCAGTCCCTTCGCTATCTCATCAGCTTAGTTCGGATCCAGAGCCTTCTCTATGTAAACCGGCCAATCGTGTGGAACACACGTGAACCAAGCTGACCACTTCCACTCCTGCTCTGGACTGACTTGGCGGATATCATAATCTCGCACGATGGTCGCGGCAATTTTGGACAGTTGCAAGCGTGCAATGTGTTGCCCCGGGCATGAGGCATACCCAACTCCCCACTGCGACCAAGTCAGCCCATCAACGACCTGCCCAGATAGATCGCATTTCGATTGCGCTTGGGCGGATTCTTACCGGGATGAAGTACTTTTCGTTCTCGGCCGCGTCTGGTCGGAGCCAACGATCCGGGTTGAATACACGAGCGTCCGGGCCCCAAAGTTCCTTCGAACTGTGGATCACAGACGGGTTCACCGTCAGCGTGACGCCCTCGGGGAAATGAGCGTCGCCGATGGTGACACCCCCTCTGGGCGCGACTCGCGGGAGGCCAGCTGAGAGGCTTTGATCAACGTTGCGTCCACTGACAGAAACATGAGCATTATACGTACCAGCAATGGGTGAGAAGATCCGCAGACCTTCCTTGATGCATGCCTGCAAATGCGGCAGCTGAACAGCATCGTCATACGAAATGACCTCCCCCAGACATCTACCGTCTTTCTGGGCGGCTCTGATCTCCTCCCGAATCCTCTCCCATCCACCAGGATGTCGCAGCAGATGGTATACAAAACTTTGCAATCCCGCAGACACCGTATCAGACCCCGCTCCTACGTTGGCAGTAGCAAAGGACTCTAGGCAACGCTGGTTGAAAACGCGACTCTTGTCTTTCTTGGCCTTTTCCAACCCTCTGAACCAGTGCCCGGCCAGATCAGAGCGCGCATCAGGGTTCTTCTGCCGCTCCTTGAGGGACGACATCGTGGTCTCGAACAGGTGACCCATGGGGAGGATGCTGAGCCAAGTGACGAAGGGGTTGGCGAAGATGACGTGTAGCCACTGCAGGTACCCCACGAAGGCAATATACATCTCCATGCCGGCGTTCATGGCGATGGAGTTGTTGAGATCTTCGCCTTTGTCGATGAAACCTGTACAATCGTTCGGATCAAGTGTCATCTTGAGGGAGGATTCATGAAGGCTGACCGAATGGCTTTGAGAAAATCACCTCCCCGGTGATATCGAAAGAGACGAAGGTAAAGAATTCATCTAGATCCATGGGCTTCTTCTCGTCGGCAAACTTGTTCATCCAGCCTAGAAACTTTGAGATGTTCTCGTTCATGGCGGGTTCAGACTTGATGACATTATGCTGAAGATACCCAGTGGATAGGTATTTGGAGCATTCGTTCTTGTCCTTCGGATCGAGCATGCTGAAGGGCGTGCTGAAACGATAGTCCGGGAAACAGACGATCTTGTACCAATTTCCCTGCGCAAAAATCTCAGCGTCACAACTTGGGTGCGGCATAGCTAGATTCCTGTCGGATTGAAAGTGCAGACAAAGCGCGAATGCTGGACGGGGATGGGCATTGTGACTCACTTTTGGGAGCGTTGTCAGCAGCAAAGCCTTGATGGCACCCGGATGGCACACGCTGACTTCGTTATGCGCGATGCGCACAAAGTGGCCTGGCAGTGGAAGACCCAATATCAGTTCCTCATCTAGTCAATATCTCACTGAAGTGGTTTGGATGGCCGAACCATGCTTGTCGTGCTGCTCTATGAGCTTCAGATTTTGCTTGCCGCTATATATCTGCTTGAGGTGCCAGAGTCGTGAGAAGGACGCCACAAACGGTCCGGGGATGTGGTTGATAGGAGATAGATATCGACGTCGGATGAAGAAAAGAGTGATGAGTGTTGATGCGGCAATAATGGCATGACTGAGGCTCAAACTTTGGTCCCATCCCGAATTCGGGGCTATCGCTTTGAACAACTCCATCTTGAAGCCTCGGTCAACAGGATATTATCATTGGTGTCACAAGTTCAATAGGGCACTCGGGCGAGGCGCGGGAAGAGTTCGGATGTGCGTGAACAACAGAAAGAAGGCCTCGCGAGGCTTGCAGGTCATAAGGTTGCCTAGGTAAGTGCATGAGTTTCACAGGGAGCCCGGAGCCAGATATCATGTTGGTGATCGGCAGCCGCAAAACATACACATTCAACCACCGTCCCTGATCCCGCTGTTGGGTGCTCACACATGTTTACTCCGAGATTCACGACTCCACACAATTTAGATGAAGAATACGGAGCACGACACTGCCCATTCATTGGCCTCCTGGTTACTGGGCGAAGCCCAACTGCAGCAAGCCCCTGGTAGATTTCGATGTCAGGCCGGAGGATGGCCCAAATTAGGCCTGGGTTGCTGCAAGCGAAGCGAGTCCGAGTCCTCTCAGATTTGTGTGTGGATTTCCGTCACCACTGTCAACGACTATGGAAAAATCGTGGACTGCGGACGTGCAAAACGCAAGATGACTCTGTAGTACTTTGATCCTATTGTCGAGCTCCCCAACTCGAGCCGTATGTGCCGCTAGCCCCCAGTGCCGTCTTCATTGGGTTTACATATAGTGGTGGGTATTTAGGTATCCAAGAGACACCTCCAAACGCACAGCCGGCTGTTCTCTGCCTCATAAAGGAGCATTAGGTCGTATCTACAAACGCAACTAGTTTTTCCCGCTGCACAAATGCCAAGTAGCATCAGCACTCTAACGCGTTGCAGCCGGTGCTGCCGGCAGCATGATGAACATACAGTGCAGCAACCCCGCCTATGTGGCCTGCAGGTCGTCGATTCTGGCCAGATTTGTGGAGGCCCATGGATGGTAGGCTTCTTCCGCTTTCTGATCGATAGGCATCAAACTTGTTAACCATTCGAGGTGGAGAAGTGGTACCCTCAGTTCACGATCGAATGAGACAACTGGATTTGCTTTCCAACCTAACGTTAGACTGGACACCCAGGTACTGCCAACCTCTGTAATCAATTTAAGAGAAGTCACAGATGAGCTCGGAGCCTCTAGAACACCGGAGAACTCTGCATAAAAGGAAGCCTACATGTGAGAGGGGTATCTTTATTGTAAATTCAGTGTCCGTTACAAGCCCTATGAGGAAAAGGCTTATTGCGTTTACGTCTAACATGGTGCAGTATCTGTATAGCCTGACTATGGCTCTATACAAGAAGGTGGTGCTAATAGTCACGTTTGACCTCGGAGTGTTGTAACATAAGTATTGTTACTAATTTAATCTTCCACCACATCTCGGTTCACGCCTTGGATGCATTTGTGTGCATGATGTTCAGCCCTCTGAATCTTGACCTCTTAGTACCTTCCTCCCGCAGATATTCGCAATATTGTTACTGTTGTCAGTGCCATACGGCTTTACTCTATCGTCCACCTCAACATGACTGATGTTACTCTCACCGTACTCATGCCAATCCTGCGGAGCGCCCCAGAGCCACGCATGGCTATCACACTGGCATGTGTGCCTCTTCTTCGCCGGCTGCTTGGCGGAAAGCACTCCACCAATGGTACCGCCAAGGCAGGATCGGTTTTGAGAAAGAGCCTCACTACTTTCGGGGTAAAAGAAGCAGAAAATTTAGCAGACTAGGAGATGAGACGTCAATCACAAAGCTGGCAAACGAGATAGCGCAACTGAGACCGGAATCGATCAGTCATGTCACCTCGAGCCGCTACAGCACCGCGGACGTAAAGAAAGACTGGAAGGTAGAACAGCAGCAGGCGCAAAAGGACCAATAAGAGATACACGACCGTTATCCATCCAAGTGATTTGTGCGGCAAAATTGATGCATCAAAAGTAGTCTTGCAAATAATCTGGACGACGTGAAAGCCACCCAAAAGTAACACCTGGTATTTTTACAGTCTCAGGAAGAATACGGGAAAGATACAATCTAGTATGCTTATAGAAGAGTACTAGCTATCGACGGGACAGCACTTCGGCAATGGCCTCCCTGAACTCCTGCGTATATCTCCTCGCCTCGTAGTCGTCCTCTGAGGAAACAACAGGGGCAGACCGTCTCTAAGCCTTGCCCACCTCCGTGGTGGCGCCTGGCCCCGCGCCAGCCGCCGCCTTCTTCACGATCCGGAACCCAGCCAGGGCTCCGGCAATGCTGATCACAAGCACCAGACCAAACATACTTAATACCCCGATACCACCGGCGATCCCGGGGGTAATACTCCTTGAGCTACTCGATGAGCCGGCATCGGCACTGGGCTCTGACGAGGACGTCGATGTCGAGGCGCACACTCCTGTGGTATTACCGCAAGCTTGGCACCAAGATGCTGTGTCTCCTACGGAGAAGTTGGAGATACCAGCCGAGAAGTCGTTCCACGATATCGTCTCTTCGGACTGTCCAAAGAGAGGGTACACCTGAGGTACGTTCGTATCCGAAGCCGTCCCATTGGCGAAGAGGAACCGCACGCTGACATCGTCAGGGTTGACAGTAGCTGTACTGGAAAGATCAGTTCCGTTGACGGTGGCGTTGGTCACCAGCTCGAACGCGATGGAGCTGGCATAATCGACTACGCCCCTGAAGTCCTCGCTCGCTGCTGTCAGATTGGCCAAGCCAAAGAAGGCCATGAAGGACCCGTACGCTCCAAACTGAACAGTGAGCCTTTGAGCAGAGTTCTTGCTGAGAGGCGACATTAAAGTGGCATTGAGAGCTTGAAGGACCTGGCCTCCTAGGACGGCTCCTGCGATGGCCCTCACTGGGTCAGATTCGTTGTAGGCAAGTCCCCATTCATGAGCATCAGCAAGCGTCTGAAGCTGGTGGACAGTATCATTCGTAAGCAGACTATCGGAGGGTATAGTCTGGTTGTGTATCTGAGACACATGGACGTAATCGAAGACTGCAGATAGATGTTAGCATCAAAGTGAGTTGAGTAAGCTGTGGTCCTATAGGCTGTCGAGGATACTTACTCGTGTATGCATTTTTATAGGTGGCTGTAGAGGCGTTGAAGGTCGTGTTGTAGACCGGAAGAAGATCTTGATAAAAAGAACCAGTTTTATTCAACAGATCCACATACTCCTGGCTCTGGAGATACTGGTTGCTGCTGACCACGGCCTTGGCACATCCGGAACTACCCTGCAACCACTCCGAACTCTCGGCTCCAGATGTGCTGGAGGCCGAGCTCACGATGTTGACGGGAACATACTGATACCCACCAAAAGGAGCCTGGGTCGAAGTCCCGTCAGCTAGTATCTGATCGGCCGCGGTTCCAGCAGGTGGGTAAAGACCTTGGGTGAAGACGTTGGCGGAACCTTGGAGGACGTTGTCGACCGGGGCAGTGATAGAAAGCTGAGAGAGGACGGCAAGGTCTGAGGCTATGTGAAGTATAGGGTTTGTGCTGTTGCTGGCTATGTAGCGATTACGGAACCATGTGCCAGATGTGAAGACCTGATCCGCACCAAGAGCCGTGAGAGCAGTTGGTGGCCATGATTTGGATGTCCGATCGCCGTGACGATGAAAGATGTATGCTCCCAGCACCGTCTCGGCCAGGATCCTGGTGGTGAATAGGGTAAGAACGGTGATGAGGTGCTTCATGATGGAAGTTTGCTGATGCTGTACGTGTAGGAGTCAAGTTGAAAGTGGAAAAAATTTGAGGACGACAAAACATGCCGCCAGTGGG
>MUZH01004055.1:0-39345 GCA_003012965.1 Juglanconis oblonga | reverse complement strand
GGTGAAAGATGGGATGGGGTTGTTGGTGACGAAGGGCGACTGGGAAGAGGAGAAAGCCGCGGGTGGTTGAGCTGGGCGTGCAACGGCGCCGCGAAGACGGAAGTTCTCGTTGAATGAACGAGGGATGTCGGGGTGATGACGGGCAGCGTCGTGCTGGTCAGCCTCAGTGGCGGCCTCCTCCATCTCGGCAACGAGCGTACGCATTTCCTCAGCGAAACTGGCGCGCGTAATGATGCGACCAGGGATGTGCTCGGCTGCTGCTCCATGGCGTGCGTTGGCCTCGCGCTGGGTGTTGCGTAGAGTGGCCCGGCGGTCAGCGAAGTCTTCGTTAAATGAGCGCGGGATGGTGGTGTCCAGGTGGACTTTGTGAAGAGATTCCGTCAGTTGGGACTCAGCGTCGTCGTCCTTGGACTGTGAGCTCTCCTCGTCGATGGTCTCGTCGTCGTCACCGTCGGACTTCTCCTCTATGTGGTTCTTCTCAAAGAGCTCCTTCTCAGTGGCATATTCAGCACCACCACTACCGTGCGCCATCTTCGTCACTTGCTTACTCCGTCTCGAAGGGCCCTCCCCGTTATCCCTCTCCCTTCCCATCGCATCTTCTGCAGCAGCCTCTGTCTGGGGCTCCCTCTCCTCCAGCCTCTCTTCCGCCTCTTTCTCCAGATGCATACGAATCGCCTCCGCCATGCGAATCTTCTGCATCCTCTCTGGACTCAGCACATTCATCGTCCCACGCACATTACTCTCCCTCCAGTGCTCCATCGCCCTCTCCACTCGCATCTCGTACATGACCACCTGCTTCCTCACGACCGCCGGGTCGTGTGGGTCGTATCCTGTGTCCTCCGCCTTCAGCTGTGCGAGCACCTCCTTCTCCTGCTTATCGAGCTTGCGCTGCGACGGCAGGCGGAACATCGGGTCGTCGACCACAGGGGGCTCGACCCACACGCCCGCAGGTCCGTTGACAAAGCCGTACTGGGAGGCTGTGGGGGATTTGGAGACTTTGAGCGCGGCTTTTCTCTTACCCTTCTGCAGGGAGCCGGAGATGGCCCGCGAGGCGGCGCGGGCCGCTGAGCGGGAGGGCCGTGTGCTGAAGATGTTGTCGTGAGGGCGCGAGCTGGTTGTGGGACGCTGTGCAGGCATGGAAGGGGAGGAAGAGGCGGGCGCATCGGTGGCGGGGGCGCTCGGGGCGCTGCGGATGGTTGTTGAGCGGGTGGAGGGAGTGTTGACCGCGGGAATGGACTTGGACTTCTTGTCGTGCTCGTCGCCATTGGCGCCGCCGCCCTCGTACGTGTCATCGGAGTCATCTTGACCGTCGTAGCTTGTTGTGAGGTTCGCCATATCTCGGGACGACTGGATCTGTGTCCTCTTCGACGCCTGGGTCTCAAGGGTGCACAGTCTATCATCCAGGCCGCCGAACTCGGGCTGGATATGAGCGCGCCGCTCAGGACCGCGCATCTCCAGGAAATCGATGGGGGAGTCGTCGGGCACGACGGCCCTCTTGAGGTTCTGTCGCTCCTTGTTCGTCTCGTCTTCTCTTGGCTCCTGCCAGGTGTTGTCTGAAGTCGTGGATTGGCGCGAATCATTGCCGACGGTGCGTAGAGGGTCTCGAAAAGTCAAATCTGGAGCCGCGGCAGGTCGCAGGGCAGGAAGCTGGACAGGACGCTCAAGTGTAGAGCGCTCAGAAGAAATTTGTACGTCGTCCGGCGTTGTACGGAGGAAGCTGGCGTGAAGATGCGCGAATGCCATCTTGGGAAGCGCCTCTGGATGGCCGAGCTCGCGAGGGTGCTCAGGGTTCGAGTGGGCGTTGGAGATGGGAGTCTCCATATTCAGCGTTGTTGGGAGACGTAGCGACGCGTACGGTGCTGGGTTGCGAGGAAGGTTGTCGATTGGGACCGTTCGTGCCTCTGGGGCCTCCGGGTGATGGATGTTTTCGTCCTCCATGGGCTGTTGATCGCGGGTGGCCTCGAGATGCAGGCGTTGCATCTTTTTGTCCTGTCCCATGATCTCCAGTGGAGTTGGGGTGGACGTCTTGGTTTGCCTCAATCAGGGAGAGAAAGAAAGAGAAGCTCACACTGGTGGCAGAAGAAGCGAGAACAACTGACAGGAGCTGTGAGAGCAAGCGCCAGAAGATTGAAGTACAGGCAACGAAAAGGGCAAGGCCAGATGACAGGAAAGAGGAGGACGGTAAGCTATCCGACAGCCGGGAAGCAGATTGGTGGTTTTGGGTGTTCCACCAGAGTGTTATCCTCCAGAACAGATCAGCTGTAACTGAGTGGATGTGCAAATTGTGTTTGGGATTGGTCCTGGTGTTTGGAGGTTTGGGGCTTGAAATGTTTCGAGGTGACTCCAGGCTGGTGGGCTGTCTGCATCGTCTATGTGTCTGGGTTGCTAAAGATCGCTTAGTCGCCCTGCTGGTGAGAGTCACCTATCATCTTGTGGAGTACAGATGGATGAACCTTGGGAGCGGGAGCTGTTGAATCTTCTGCCGAGTGGAAGTCACCTGGTTGTCTTGCAAGCAAAGGCCCCCTGTGGCCAGACCTGGTGATATGCTGAAGGGGGGCAATAGTGACTGGTGGCGTGTTAAACCTTTTCCTGGCATACATACAGCTGGTGAGATGTATGTCATCGGAGCCTTACAGAGGCTGCCATCGGTCGTTGAAATTTTTATGACAATCAGAAGGAGTGATACACTATACTGAGTGTGCAGACATAGTGACTTGTTGGGTATCATCATTCTCCAGTTTGTAACTGGCAAGCTTGATTTGTCTGGATGGCCTAGACTGTGGCCTTGCGTGAGAAGAGAGTCTCAGGGCTTAATCACCAGATGTGGTAAAAGTATGACCGAGCGGAGATGGTGATCTGTGGAGTCACTGCTCAATGGGTGACAATGGTATTGTGATACTCCTACCAGGTCTTCTGTATTATGGGATGAGAATCCAGCATATTTGATGTCTCGTATGAGCAGTGGCCGGCGACAAAAGAAATCAGGTTTGTTGATGCTATGTGGGGAAGAGGGCTTTAACGCAGAAGCTGGCTACCATCGTTGTAGAGGATGGTGGGAGTTGTTGTGATGGGGATGAAATTGAATTTCGTCGATATAAAAGATGAAAGAATCCAGCATGAATGTCAAGGGAGACCATCTGTTTATGATTGCCGTGCTTCGTGTTAAGGTCAGACCAGCAAAACAAATTACCACTTGGCAATAGTTTGTTTGTCAAGTTCAATTCCGTACAGTAGTTTCAAGCTGTGATCTGTGATCTTTTGGGGCGGTGTCCTCGGTGCATGGAATATTTTCTAGCCTTTCCTCCATGTTGGACACTCTGGAATCTTATATCTGGGTCAATTCGCTGTGTAGATAGCTCACAAAGCATTCATTCTCCTGTTACGAATCATCTCTCTTTCCATTTGTGACTTCCAGCATGGCAAGCTCTGCCGAGGCCCAGAATTTATCTGGTATATAGAATTCATACGACAACAGTGATTGGTGTCCTTGTATATCAGAACCATATCCTTCTCAGTGGTTGTTGAATTATGAGTTGTGTACTAGTTTCTCGGTAAAAGCAGGACACCAAGATGCCGGTTGCCTTCCCTTGACTTGTCTTCACTCCTGTGCCTATTTATGGGGGCATTCTTTTCCCGAACGAAGAGACGGAATTATTCAATCAAGAATCCTTCCCTACGTGCTCTTCCTGGCACCCAGCATGGCCTTCCCAACCGCACTATCGTTCGCCTTGCCGATCTCGCCCGTGATCCACGCCCCAATGTCCGTAACACTCTCCAGATCAACGCCAGTATCCATACCCAAGCTCTCCATGAAGTACACCACATCCTCCGTCGCCAGGTTCCCCGTGGCGCCCGGGCTATATGGGCACCCACCCAGCCCTCCGACAGAAGAGTCAAACGTCCGAATCCCATGGTCCAGCGAGATCAGTGTGTTCACCAGCGCCTGGCCATACGTATCATGAAAATGCATGGCAATGTCCTCATTCCGGATCCCGGCGGCAGTCATGCTCCTCAGCAGCTGCGCCGTCCTCGGCGCCGTGCCCATCCCCGTGGTGTCGCCCAGGGCGATCTCATCCGCGCCCATCTCCAGCAGATCCGTCGCGATCTCGGCCACCCGGTGCGGATCGACATCGTACCCCTCGAAGGGACACCCCAGGACCACGCTGATGTACGCGCGCACGCGGATGTCGGAGATGTCGCGCTTCGCCGCGGCGATGACCTCGCGGAAACGAGCGAGGGAGGTCGCGATGTCGCAGTTGAGGTTCTTCTGGGTGAAGGACTCGGTGGCGGCGGCGAAGACGGCGAGCTCGATCTCGGGCTTGTCCGGTGAAAGGTCGCGGGTGGTCTCGGTGACGAAGGCGTCCGGGTGGGATTGAAGAATGGTGGCGGCATTGGTGAGGCCCTTGAGGTTGGGCGCGAGGAAGGAGTAGGTCACCCGCGCCGGAGAGGGGACGTTGTGCTGGAGGATGTGTTCAAGGATCTTGTTGGAGCTGTCCATCTACACGTGCAACGTTGTCGGCAAGCTGAAGCGGGGCGAAGGGTGGTGGGGGGCAGCAGCAAGGTTGCTCAAGAGCCAGCATACCTGAGGAACCCATTTTGGCGACACAAAAGACCCGGCCTCGATGGTCGTCAGCCCCGTCTTGGCCAGCCTCTCGATCAGCTCGATCTTGGTCGCCAGCGGGATCGTCGTCTTCTCGTTCTGGAGCCCATCACGCGGCCCCACCTCGACGATCTTCACGTGGTTGTCGAACGTGGGCTGCTGGCCCGGGGCGTCCGTGGCGGTGGCCAAGGTCCGCAGACAGCGTGGCGAGCTCGTCCGGAGCGCATGGCGCGCAATGGGTCTCAGGCACTTCATGGTGAGCGGGCAGTGCCTCGGCAAGGCTGCGCTTGGGTCGTTGTCATCGGACGAGGTGAGGTTGGGGAATCGGGGCCAGCCGCATCACGTACGTCCCTGTGCAGGCCAGCCTGTGCGGCAGGCAGTGACGGCCCGAGGCGGAAAGGTCTCGCTTATCGCCGGCAGTGGTTCCCCGGCGCGGGGAAGGCCGCGGTGGTTCTCATTGGTGGGTCGTGTCTGGCCGGGATGGATGGATATGTCTGTCCATTTTGGTTGACTGGACGACGACAAAGACGAGTCAACAACTGGTACGTGAGTACGCGAGTACGTGGTACCAAGTACCTGGTCACACCCGGTGGATCACACGAGATCGAGGCCGCCTCCCGTTTGGGTTCTGGATGATTCCTCAGCAACCTTCCCACGCGAGAGATGCTTGGAGCAGGATGAGGAATCAGGCTAAACCGCAGAGCTGCTGAATTCCAGGGCCACTCCAATAGGGCTACTCCAATGCCAGCCAGAGACTCAAATGGGCAGGGCAATGGGCAGAGGCAATGGGCAAAGGCAATGGGCAGAGGCTACGGGCTCACTTTCTGGCAAGCTTATCTTGCCCCCACGCGCCGGGGCCCTGCATGATAAGACGCTGGCGGTAGTATCCATCTCGTCTAGTCCCTAGGTAGGTACCAAAGTAATACCTAGGTGCCCCTCCATATCAGTTGCCTATTGGTCCCCGACACCATGCTCCTCTGAGGGTTCACTAGTCCAGCGTACAAGCACCATCGCTCATCTCCCTGGCATGGATGTAACCTGGTCCGGAACCTTATGGTTGATCCTCCAATTCTTAAATAGCCGGTGACCTGGAATCTTCTTACATTTCCCCCCTTCTTTTGCTCTTGCTCGTGCCCCCCCCCCTAGATGCCATGGCTGACAGGTACGAGAGCAAGGCCTACCAGCCTAACACAGACCACGAGTCTGGTATTGTGGCAGCGGGGCCCGCTCTGGGGCAGTATGATTCCGCAGAGGACGTCTTCGGCAATGAAGAGGGTGCTGAGGTGCGAATGCCTTTCCGTCAAGCCATGAAACGGAAATTGATATACATGCTGAGAATGCCCTAGATCCACTACCGGACCATGAGCTGGCAACTGGTGGCCGTCCTCATGATAGCCGAAATCGTCTCCAACGGAATGCTCAGTCTGCCATCGAGTCTCGCGGTCGTCGGAATAGTGCCGGGGGTCATAGTGATCTTGTTCTTGGGAATCTTTGCGACCTTCACAAGTTGGCTACTGATTCAGTTCAAGCTGCGCCATCCTCAGAGTGAGAACCCCTTCCACCGCGGCGAGATTCGGCGAGAACCCCACTGACAAGCCGCAAGTTCACTCAATGGGCGATGCCGGCATGCTCCTCTTCGGCCCTGTCGGCCGTGACATACTCGCCGCCGGTACCGTCATCTTCGCCGTGTTTGGCACAGGCAGCCAGCTCATCGCAGGCCAGACGGCCCTGGCCTCGCTCTCCGAGAGCAAGCTCTGCGCCATGTTGTATACCGGCATCTTCACGATCCCAGTGGTCATCTTCTCTCTGCCGCGGACGCTCGACCGTCTCTCCTGGCTCAGCATTCTCGCCGTCCTTTCGATTCTCTTCGCCGGAATCGTGGGCATGATTGGCGCAAGCATTCATCCCGTAGAGGGTAGGATCATCGACATCGCCAGGGGAGACGCTGGCTTCGTCACTGCGTTTGGGTCCGTGACGAACCCGGTCTTTGCATATGCTGGGCACTTCATGTTCTTCATCCTGATCTCGGAGATGAAGGACCCCCGAGGAGCGATGAAGGCGGCGTACACGCTCCAGGGCTTCGCGACAAGCTTCTATATCGTCTTCGCCGTCGTCACGTACTATTACATCGGCTCCGAGGTCGCCAGTCCGTCCTTCAGCTCACTGCCCCCCGTCTGGGCCAAAGCCGCCTACGGAATCGCCATCCCGAATTTCTGGATCGCCGGCTCGCTGTACTCGCACACAGCCGCCAAGCTCGTCTTCGTTCGGATGTTCAGGCGCTCACGACATCTACACGAGCACTCCGTCCTCGGCTGGAGCGTGTGGGTGCTCCTCATCCTGCTCGCCAACGGCGTCGCCTTTGTGCTTGCCATCGGCGTGCCGATCTTCAACTACCTCATCGGCATTGCGGCGTCGCTGTTCGCCTCGTGGTACACGTACGGGATTGCTGGGTTCTTCTGGTTGCACGACGCGTACCACTTCGGCATGGGCAAAGGGGAGTGGTCACGGTCTTGGAGCATGACGACGTTGTGTCTCTTGACGATTCTGGCGGGGGCGTTCATTTGTGTGGCGGGCATGTATGTGACCATCGATGGGATTATCCTGGCGTATCATGATGGCACGTTGTCGTCGCCGTTCAGTTGCTAGCAGTCTACAGAGAAGCCAATCCTGACTCGTGTCTTTGCACTCAAACTACAATATCATGGTAAGCCCGGTGCCCGTACTGGAGTAGTAGTAATTTCGCCGAGGACTCATATCCAGAAGGAGGTTAAGGGTATAGATGGCAGCACCCAAAAGTGTATGCCTAGTCGATGACGAAGAATCTGAGAGACAGTCAGCTCTTCTTGACACACTCTCATCAGCGTCTCTGCCCTACCATCTGGTAGAAGCTTGCCCCCCCCCCCCGGCGAGAGATCGAGTCTAGCAGGCACCCGATTTAGGTATCTTGAAGAGCTGTGCTCCCGTGGGTCGACGACTAGTTCCTGTCACGAACCGAGCCATCCGAAGATAGCGTGCGGGACCAAGGGCACTGGTAATGACGAGACGAAGCCGCACCAGAGAGTCTTCAGTGAACTAGAGCAATCAAACACCTTCGAATGCTACAAGACTGTGATCTTGAAGGTTAGCCATTAGATGAATCTGAAACAGTAGATGATATAGAAGAAATCTATAACATGGAGGAGCTAACGCTGTTTAGTGAACAGTGTTCACTGAACACTTGCCAAAGGTGGTCGTCCGATAGCTCTATAGGTATGCCGTGCACATTCGCAACTAGTCGAGGTTGGACCTCGCAAATCATATTACCTCTAATGATGGAGAAGCGTCGAAGCGTCAAGGCTACATCCGCCGTCTGGAGCAAGCAAGTACGTACTATAAAGACGAAAGGTTGCCACGTTCCCTGAACAGACAAATAAATAAGAAGGGGCTAATCAATTATTTAGCTACATTTGCGAATTTCTTTTCTGACGCCTTTTCCAGGCTCATCTACCAGAATTCATTTTCATACAATTCAACAAATCACTACGCTTTCCGAACGACTATATCTCCACGCATATAACCTCAACCTAATACGTCGTCCTCGTGGATACAGAAGAATATATTGGGGAGTCCCTTCCTGACATCCCTCACGTACTCTGTACCACCAAGAACACATTCAGCTTCGAATCGCGGCTTAGTGACAACTGCATTCGAGTCATCCATGATAAGTGCCCTTCCCAAGAAGGTCCATGTGCGCTGACAAATTGGCGATTGGTCGATGAGAAATGGATGCAATTGAAATTCTACCTACAAGCATAAAAGCCTTCTGCCTCCTACCTGGACACTCTCAACCTGAGCTAGCAGCAACCCGTCGAGGGGGTTCATATTGGCCCAATTGTGACGGTCGGAAGTTCTAGCCATACCCATTGCAACGAAATCCACATTCAGGGTGGAATTCACTTCCACCTGAGTTCACCCCTCTCCGCTGTTCTTGGAGAGGCACCATCCATGCAGTTCTGTCCCCCTCCGATGCTGGGGAACAGAGGCCAGGGCCATATCCATTCCACCTACGTCGACCACGTCATGAGCCCCTTTGATGATTGTGACGACCACCTCGCTCCCGCGTCCGACAACCTAGCATCCGCTTGCGGCCCAGGGTCGCGACGGTCCCCACCACCCAGGTCAATCTGATGATGACCGACACGATGATGGCACAGCTCTAACTTACCCTCTTGTTCGACAGGCGCCATTGCCCAGCGGTATCTAAGGGCAAGTATCCATGCCTGAAGCTCCTATGGTGCCGACCAACTAGATCACTAGCTACGAGCAGGGAGACCCAGACACGGGTCGAGATAGAGAGCTAGACTGAGGAAACTTCAACGCAATCCTGAGCCGGCCGATGAGAGAAACGCATACATATCTGCTTCAAGTTGCTGAGCTCAGAGGGAGGGTCGACGTGTCCACCATGAGCTCATTTGACTATTTCTAGTGGAGCAAGGGGGGAAGGTGCGGAAAATGAAACGCAAGGACACTTTTCTTCTTGCCTTGTACTTCTGCTCTTGTTTCACATTGAACAGATAGACGCTTAGCGTAGGGTATCATGGTTCAAATATTGTGTGGTAGGAGCCATGTCTTCGCAATTTTTACCAGTAGGTCAGTGAACACCTTAGTTGTACGTGGACTACGCAGAGCCCGTGTGCTATCTAGTACTCTTCGTAGATGTTGTTGTTACTTTGAAATGTCAGCGCTTCTGGCCTCAACAATAACATTCCCGCCATCCCCATCACCGGTGCGGGGATAGGCAAGGTTTTTTTTGGGGGGGGGGCGGTTGACTTACAACTCTTCAGCGAATTTTTCTCTTCCCTCAGCATCCTTGTTCACGAAAATGCTCACACTACATTGTCCACACGGGAATTCCCCGAAGCCATCGCTTCCAATTTCCACCTCTTTGTCGCTCCACCCAAGCACGTCCGTCCACTGTTCTTTAGCATGCATCTCGCCAACATGCATCCTCTTGAACCCCGCTCCGGCGTTGCTCAACACAACAGCGCAGCCGAACGGCCTATCCCATGTTCCGTATCTCACAAATCCCAGGCACGTTGGGAAGTCGAAGTAGTCAGCCTGCTGACCGTACGAGTACAGCTTACGAGCCAGCATGATTTTGGGCAGGGCGCCGCCGCACGACGGCGGGAAGGGATGCTCGCCTTTGATCCCGAAGAGGTCGCCATAGAAGACGCACGGATAGCCGGATTCGCGGAGGAGGATGAGCGAGTACGCAAGCGGCTTGAACCAGTCGGCAATCGGAGCCTCTAAGGCTTGGTAAGGCTGGGTGTCGTGGTTCATCACAAGTGTCTGCGAGGATATGATGAGCATGTTACGCGGGTTGTTCACCGTGAGGGAGGAGAGCACCTACCACCGCACAAAGGGGCGCGGCCTGCACCAGCGTCCCGTCAAAGACCTGCCTCATGTCTGCACTGTTGCCCTGACTGATCTCGCTGAAGTTGTACACCAGAGGTGCGTCGAACAGGCAGAATTTCCTCCCCATGCGGTCGAGGTACTGCTCCATGTCCTGAAGGCTGTCCTTCCAGAACTCGCCAACCACGAACCAGCCTGGGCCGTAGGTTTCATCCATGTTTGTGATGAATTTGCGCAGGAAGTCCTCACTGTAGTGCTTGATCGCGTCGAAGCGGAAGCCTTTGAGAGTGACTTCGGACGCAAGCCACTTGCCCCAGTTCAGCACGTCTTGCTCAACCTCCGGGTGATCGTAGTCAAGATCGGAGCCCATCAGGTAGTCGCTGGGCGAGGTCAGTTCACATTTCGACTGACTTGGGCACGGTGGGACTCACTAATTGCCCTTCTCGCAGTCCACATCTCCAGCATCAGCCCAGTCCTTGGTCTTATCTCCCATGATCTTGAAAATAGCGCTCTTCTCGTTCGCCGCATTGAAGTCCACTCCGGAGAAGTGGTGCCAATGGTACACCATGGAGCTGTACTTGCCTTTTCTCCCAGGAAAGTCGTAGCCCACCCAAGCATGGATCTCGTACACGTCACTGACGGCCCTCGTGCGATCATCCTGGTCAACCTCGTGCGCATGGCACTTCTCCTTGCGGTCGGCTGCGAACTTGTGATTAAGCACAGCGTCCCAGTACAGCCCGACGCCGCATTCGTTCGCCACGTTCGCCATTCTGACGAGCTCCTCCTTGGTGCCCCATTTGGTCGCGACGCTGCCCTTTTGATCGAATTCGCCCAAGTCGTACAGGTCATAGATGTCATAGCCGTTCCCATCCTTGGAGGAGCCCTTGCATCCCGGCGGGATCCAGATGTTGTCGATGCCCCATCGTTTCAGCTGCGGCATCTGCTTCTCGAGCCGCACCCAGTGCTGCTGGTCCGCGGGCACATACCACTCGAAGCCCTGAAGCATCGTCATGTTCTCCGGCGTAGGCGTTTGTTCATCTCCCATCTTGACTGATTGGCGATGGCGCCGCCGTCAATCTGGCAATACTGTAAAAGGCAGGTTGAATTGGAGCCGGTGATATTGGTCGTCCAAGAGGGAAAAAAAATTGGCGGGGTCGGGATGGAGAGGAGCTCGATAGCTTCCAAGTTTGAAACCTCGTGTCCCTATCGCCCGCTAGGGTGAGGCTTATGTACTATCAGGGCCGGATTCGGCCCTTAGTGGTCTAGAATGCTCTGACACGCGGGAGCTAGGATTGTGCCAAGATTTCAAGTGAGTTGTCTGCTTGTGAGTTGGCACAGCTGGCGAAATCCAGTGAGCGCATGCTCCCGTCAACGTGGTGCAAATGACGTTGCTGTTGATACGCGTGTGTGCGGAGCTTTTCAAGTGGGCCTCCAGGGGGGTTGAACCTTATTTTTCCCCCTCCCCTCCAGAAGGAAAATAACAAGAAACAAGAGAACTTGCCCATGGGGATAGTCAGAACTTCTAATACTCAATTATACCACTGTCGGACGACTGATTCGCAACAGCAGTCCTTATGGCGAGAGTATAGATGGAGGAAGACAGACATCGAGAAGGGGGGAACGTACAGGAGGTATGGATGGGTAGAGAAAATTAGCAAGTAAAATAATGAGAAGTTGAGTATGAGTAGCACAGAAGAGCAACGAGATCTCTATGAAGTCCATACACAGATGCCATAGGGATTGTTGTTCTGAGTGCCATATATATCCTGTCACACTGAGTATTACCACCTATTTGCAGGCGCTTAAAGCAGTGAACAAGACTCGGAGCACCGCTAAGACAGTCACCTTGAAGCTTTTCGTTTCTTGCTAATGCCCACACAAGTTACCTTTTCCTATACACACGTGTTTCTTGAATACTTGAACACTATCTATGCTGGGGATAGGATCATGCATGTAGCCGGTCTGAAGCTGCTATGGTGTTGAGGACGACCCAGGCGCTAAAAATGATGGAGTAGAGAGATCCCGCGTCTCCCTCATGATTTAAACTACCTAGTCTTTTTCATTTTTCATAATTTTTCTTCTACTTAATATCAATAACTACTTCGAGTAGTTTCAAGTGCCTGCCATTGTTCACCTTCGTTTATAGTGACCCATCGCGGTTCGTCATCTGTCGTCTATCGTCGGTGCAAGAATTGTCTCAACATCGACCCTGTACAGATCTCGAAATCAGAAATTGTATTCCAATATGAACGGTCTCAAGGTCGACAGAACGACCCGCCTGATAGGCCATTCGAAAAAAAAAACATCAAATGTCAGACATTGGCTTCAAATGTCAGACATTGGCTTATGAGTTGGGATTGGCAACTACGAAGTACTCTTGGCTGAGCCCTACCTAGGTACGCAGCTTTGGTGACAATGGTGGATACATGTAGCATCCAATTATCGATTATCCATCATGCCATCATGCCTGTGGCACCTCTTCCTACTCTGTTCCCCAGACGCTTTACTGACACGCATCGTCGACACCCCGTAAGTTTAAGCTGACATCGTTGAGCGGAGCAAGCATCTTGCAACCATCTCCAACAGCACGCCGCATTCTGAGCCCTTGGCCCGGCATGCTTCACCTGTGCACGCGAGATGTTAGTCAAATGACGTCCCAAGGTAAAGAGAACGGGAGGCCAAGGACACAGGAAGTCAAGATCGAGGGTAGATATTACTTACTATCTGCCGCGAGGGCAAGCCCAGCTGGGGCAGCTGTGAGGAAAAAAGTGAGAGAGGACCACACTGCTGACTTGATAGGAAGGTTTAGTTGTGGTGGTTCTCAGGAGTGTCTGATTTGTTATCTGAACGGTTTGTTGCTCCTGGAAATTGAACGTGAGCAAGAGTAAGCGTGAGATGCCACCTAGGGAGGAAAAGGTGGCGCCCGTGCGTGATCGTTTCATCTTTATATCTACCAGGTATCCTCAGACTCCGAAACTTCCTTGTCTTCGGCATCAATCGCGAAGGAACAGCGCGCGATTTGTCGGGCATACTTGTTTCGTAGTCGATTTCATAGATGTCCGACTTAGCTCGCCCAGGGACAGCCTTCCGCGGCATGATCCCACGTACCCTTCACAGTGGAAGTCTGCACATGTTTCGTTGGGCGTCCATCGCTTGTGACAAGTATCCAGCTCCACCATAAGCCTGGAGGGTCATGGCATCCCTACGGGGGATCTCTAGAGCGGCGTCTCGTCATCGACCTGCCATAACGTACGCACCTCCTCCGCAATACTCATATCTCCCGCCAGCACTTTATAGCCATCACTCCCCAACGTAATACACGGTCTCCACCCCAGCCCTTCCGCGCCCCTGTCCCTCGCAAATGCCACATACGTGCCTAGGTAGGTATCTTGGAATGCTGCGCTGGTCGCATACTCCTCCGGCGTACTCGGCCCTCGGAAGTCCGTGTGCATGCCTAGGCTCTTATTGTAGACGTGGCCGGAAGTAGTGAGGGCGGGCTCTTGGCGGAGGCTGCTGGTTTCCGTGGAGATGAGGGTTAGTTTAGCGGCTAGGGCAGCGGTCGAGTTGGGGTGCGAGGTTCCGGGCGGCTGTACGACGTGACCAAAGCGACGCCGTGATTGGCGGTAGTGCCAATTGTGGCTGGCTTGGTGGCAATCCAGTACAATCTTGGTCTGCAAGCCGCCCCGGCGCGTTGTGTGTAGTTGGAACGAACAAAGCCCTCCTTGCATACGCTTCCGCCTCCGCCTCCAGTCGTCTGCTAGACGCGCCGTTTCTTTGCGTGTGTCAAAGACACGACGTTGAAATAAGAATCGAGACCCGCAGATGATCTGCCAGCAGGGTCCAGATGGACCCAATGGCGGTGACGTCACACCACGGGATAGAATAGAGAGGATCGAAGCGTGGCATGGACATGGACAGTGACACCCAATATTTGGATGCGTACTCAAGGTTAGAAGCACGGAGCGAAGTTGCGGATTCCTTCTGGAGACGTACATTTGTGGCTTTTTTTTCTGCCAGATGCCATCCGCGGTGCGGCATGACGTGTGCGGTGCGGTGCGATTCTTTAGCGGTGATCGGATGACAGGCTTGGTGGAGCCCCCATCCCTGTGCAAGCCCCAACTAGGCAATCCCCAGCCACCCTTCTCCATAGCAACGGCAAGAGTAAATACTATTCCTAGGTAGGTAGTCCAGCCCTCACCCAACTGCAACGCGATCCACACGCGGCCTTTCTCGAACGCTCGCGACCTGGGACAGACCACTCACACACGTCCACGCAGATCGGACCAGCCTCTGCTCGCCCGTGATTCGTTTGCTTGCCCACTGCTGACAGGGCGCTTCTTCAATCCCGCCCTATTTACTTGACATTGACAGTACTACGCACCCTTCCCCCGGATTTCCGATGTCCCAAGAGCAGTCCCCTCAAGACTTCGAGATACATGTCGACCCAGATTGTCTGAGTCCAGCAATGGAGGAGACGAACCACATCGACCAGTCTGACCTCCCTTCCACGGAAGAGGTTACACACCCTGGGCCCGACCACGTTGCCTCGACTGACCACGCTGACGACTCAGCCGTGCCTGAGATGGAGCCAGAAACCACGCACAAACCCGACACAGAGGACACACCCGCCGGAGAGCCCAGCTCGGCAGACTTGAGTTGGAGTTCTCGCGACGATTGGATACAAGATGGCTGCACGGGAGACGACATGCCCCAGGCAGACGAGAATGGGCCACCAGGCCCCGAGGAGAGCACCCCGCAGGAGCAGCCTGAGGAACAGCAGGCTCTCCGTGACGGCGAGCAGTCGACCGATTCCGAGCAAGAAGGTGCTGCTGACTCTTCGGAATTTGGCTACTCTACTGACACGGACACCCACGATGACGGGGCTTCTTCCATACTGGAGTCGTGCGATCTCGAGAGACGCCACTCGCTCCGGACCGAAGCTCTGATCCAGGCTGCTGCTCGGGCTGTTGTATCCATGAGGCGAGACAGTCAGGGTGACGGGCAACAACACCACGAAGACGCACACGAATCCACCCTCAGCCTGACCACCACCGACGCCGATGATCCCGATGAGACCGTTCATCTGGACCACGACGATGCTACAACAAGTCGACCTGATTCCTCTGCCTCTCATACACTGCCTTCCCCGACTGCACAGTCATCGGTGGGGGAGAGTGCCGAAGGCTCCCACAATGATACAGAGGATGATGTGTTTAGCGACCGCAGTCCCCGAAGTTCCATCCACTCTTCGGACGAGCACTGTGACGACGATACGATTGAGCAGACGACCGAGAAGGGCCAGGAGTCTCCCTATGCAAGATCGCGCGTCACCTCTGGAGTCTCCATGTCTGGTGCATCGGTGGTTTCCGACCTGTCTCGCTTGTCCCGTTACGAAAAAGAAGACTTCATCCCCACGTCCCGCAGTAACCGCCCCGCTTTCCGCAGTCCATCCTCCGTCCGCGCCATGCAAATGTCATCCCCTACACCCTCCGTCATCACCTCTCCCATTCGATCTGCAAAGCGTCAGAATGGCTTCCCCACAATCTCGAGACTTGGAAGCCCGTCGGTGTCGGGTCAGTATCCGCCTAGAGGACGGCCGACACCGTCACGCTTCAAGAAGCAGGAAGCACCACTGGTCCTGCTTCATGTCACCTTGCTTCCCCTCCGCTGGGGCTATGGTGACATGATGAATCACTTCGAGGCCAAGAAACTTACACCTCTCGCTTTCTCCAGTGAGGGGATCAAGAATCTCCGCGGTGCATGGCGACAGCTGCAGGACCGTCTCGGCGATACGGTCCTTGAGCGAGGTATCCTTCTACCGCACCCTCAGAATGACTACGAGGTTCTTGAGGAGCGCATGTTAGAAACGCTCGAGCTACCACTGCGCCGTCGTGCTCGAATTCTCGAATGTGGCCACTACCTTGGTCCTTCGAATGAGATGACCATCAGTGACGACATTGAGACCGACTCCGAGTATAATAGTGATGTAGAGGGGTCTGACGCAGGTGTGAAGGAAGACAAGAGGCACTGGTGCAAGACTTGCAAAGGCGACATCAAGTACGAGGAGCTCGGTTCTGAGAGGGTCTTCCGCATCAAGGTATATGCCAGCAACGGTCTTATGAGCGCCGGTGCTTGGGAGGCCTGTTGGAAGGAGATGGAACGGGTCGACATCGAGGTCGAGCCCATCGTCGACTCGGGTATCCAAAGTGACCTGGCCAAGCTCTCTGCTGCCTTCGACCACGAGCAACAGCAGCAGTTGGAGGCGGAACAGAGCCAACAGGCAGAGGAAGAGCAGAGGTTGCAACGTGAAGTCGAGCAGCGCCTATCACTGGAGGAAGAGCGACAGCAGTTGGAGGCACAACGCCAACAATTTGAGGAGGAACGACGCCGAAGCCTGGAGGACTCACAACGGAAGCTGGAGGAGGAGCGACGGAAGATTGAGGAGGAGCAGCGACAACGTCTCGAGGAAGAGCGCCGTCAGCAGTTCGAAGAGGAGCGTCAACTGCTGGAGGCACAACGACAGCAGTTTGAAGAGCAACGTCTGGAGCTCGAAGAGCAGCGCAAACTTGTCGAAGAAGAACAGCGACAGCATCTCGAGGAGACTAGGCGCCAAGAACTCGAGCTGGAGCAAAAGCTGATCGAAGAACAACGCCAACAGCTTGAAGAGGCTCGACAGCAGTTTGAGGAGGAGAGGCGCCAACGGCTAGAAGAGGAGGAAGAACTTCGCCGACTGCAGCGCGAGGAGGATGAGCAGAAGCAACTCGCTGCGTCGCGCTCGTCTTCACGTAACTCGTACGTCGAGGATGATCTTGCGTCACCATCCGCCGAGCGTGCCACGTCTGCGGAGCTGGAGCCTCGCCGTCGAGATTCGGACCGGCTTCGTGAGATCTACGGCAACCACAGCCGAGCATCATCTGACGGCTTAGCGGTCACCAACTCATCTCCATCGATCCACATCCACGTCGACTCTAGTCGTCAGCGAGAAGAAGAGCAGAATTCCCGCCAGCTCGCCACCATCTCTACCCCTCGTGATAGTGGCCTCCTCACAGGTACCACACATGAGTCGCGTCACTCAGACTCCTATATCCCTCCTCCCTCGCCACCATCTCCCTCTCAGAACACCTACCAACGACGTGAGGGCCAGCGTAAGTCGCTGGACTCCGCGTCACTGCCAGAGCTGCTCGGCGAGACGATTCGGGTGCTTCTCCAGGATCCTAAGAACGTCGCCATTGCTGTTTTGGTGGTGCTCATTGCGATACTAGCGGGGCAGTTTGCCACGCGGGAGGAGCGCGGCATGGAGATCTACAAGCCGCAGCAGCACTACCAGCACCACCAGCTAGATTCACGAGACCCCGTCGGGCAGGTGATCATGAACACGCCTCCTACTGTGGAGACAGTGTACAAGACCATCACGTCCAAGGCTCCTCCGCAGGTGGCATCTGTCTCTCGAGATGTCGAGATCATCTACCAGACAGTGACGCAGTACCCCACACAGGAGACAGCTACCCGCGTCATTGAGACCATCTACTCCACCGTCACGGCCACCGCTCAGCACGCGATCGAGGTATCCGACGCAGGGGCGACACCCGAAGTTGCCAGTGAGTTACCACCCACTAGGGCGGACCCCAGCCTTGATTTATCATTCGATTCTTTGGAGGGCGAAGCCAGTATTCCCACTGTTGCGTCCTCCTTCTTTATTGCTATTGGATCCGATCCGTTTGTTTATTCCGCGTCTGCTGTCCCGGAACCTGAATCTGACGAGGAATCCTTCAAGACCGCCGCCTCTGATGAGGTTGGATTTGGAGGTGTTGCCCAGGACTTTGATGCGTCGACATCGACCGACACTTTTGCACATGAAAAAGACTTGAGCACTGCCTCGGTGTCAAGCAGCAAGATCGAGGACCATGAGATGGACACGGTCCCCACAACATCATCACACTTGGCCACAACCACGACGAATACTGGCACTAGAACAAAGACGTTGAGGGAAAGCGAAACGTTCACCGAGACCATCGCCAAGACCATAACGCCTGCCAAGCCAGATTTGGACTTGGAAGTAATTCCGTCTGGTTGTGACGACACATACTGCGGGCTCTTGGAAGATGACCTGGATGAGAACGGCGTTTCGTGGGAGACATATGCCGAGCCCGTACTTTTCATGTCTACTGCCACGGAGATGACCTGCGCGGTCGATAAACCTTCGATCCAACCTGTGGATTTTGGGAATGCATGAGGGCAACGGTGCATGATTTTGGAGGAAGGGCGCCCTTTGTTTGCTGTCATTCGGGGTTGGTCACATGGACCATTTATGCAATGACGGCTGCGCAGAGCTGTTGTTGGTGAGAGCTGTTGTTCAGAGGCGTTCCCCCTTCCCAGTCAAATTTCCTGGTACAGACTCTTTTTCTGTACCATTTGCTTTATCTCTGATGATCGCTGTGCAACAACCATGAAAAATCATCGAGCGAGCGAGCAAAACTGTCTTTGGTGCTGCATTTGAAGCGGAGGACATCACATGCGGCGCAACACATCATGATGGAAGCAGGTAGATGCACGTGTGTAGATAGATCAGCTTGTCAATACAAAATAGGAAATGGAAGGGTACATCTCGTATCAGCAAGTGTCTGCAAGGCGACACGTCACCGTCTCGGACCACTGCCCTTGTCTGAATGAATATACAAGCTCATACCTCCACCGGTCTATTCTTTGACGGTTGAGATCTTGAATCCTCCAGGACAGAGCTTCTGGGATACGCCCTGAGGATCGTATTTGGCCGCAACCGCGCTGATCTTGCCCACGTTCTCCCCACCATAGCTTCCTAAAGCGTCTTGGCTGCTGTGGGAATAGTTCAGGTACGTCCATGGGCACAGGGCGTCCTTGTCAGCGGCGAAGCTACGGACCTCGTCAACGAGAGCTTGGACCTGAGAACGGAACCAGTCAGCTAGCTCAGCTGTTCGCACACCCGCGCTCGCCTGCACCATGACAGCACCATATGGGTACTTGTCGAGGCCCATGATGTTCCCACCGGCGGCCTTTGATGTTTCGGCCTAAAAGCGCTGGAAAGCGCAGTGACAGGTGAGTTCGCCGGACTCAATATGCGCTGCCATCTCTTTACCAAGCTGGAAACGCAGGTCGGATGTTCTGGTTATGATGCTGGCATCATTCTTGAATGTGATGGTGTACCATATGTTGCTGGTCATAGTACTTAGCAGTAGAAAACGCCTTTCCCAGGGAACGTTACAGGGCTTACAAGAAGATCCTCGGAATTTCTGAGTAGGGTGACAAATCCTGTTTCTTGACCGCCTTATAGTCGCTGAAGGCCTCGGGTAGAGCAAGAAAACCTTTGAAGGCATTATTAGGCTTCTCGACCCCAGCGACGTTGTAACAGATAGCTAGGATACTCGCACTACCGTACTGAGGCTGATTGGGCCGCTACAAAGGCCGTATTGCTGTCTTGATCATTATGCGTATTGGCAGTGAAATCGACGAGCGCGTCCACCGCAGCGGGCAGGATATCCATCGGCTTCAAGGACACACCGCCCCATACTGCACCTTTTGGGTAAGTTCTCAACGAAAAGCGTGTAACGATACCGAAGTTGTTACTGCCGCCTTTCAGCACGCGGAATGAATCCTCGTGCTCATCCTCCGTGGTGGTAATAATGCTCTGTAATAGTTTCGTTTATATAATAAAGGATGCTTAAAAGCCAGCACTTACGATTATATAGCGCTCTTAATAATAAGTGGTTGTTGTTTTTCAAGCTGTTGATATAGCTATAAGAGCTGTAACAGTCTCCTTCATACAATGGAGAATGCTCGAAAGCCTAGCACCCAAGATCATACTGTCGAAATAGTAGTATTAAGGCTGCTCCTGTAGTCTAGCCTGGCGGCATTGCTTTACTATGGTAGTATGGCCTGATGGTGGGGCGCCGACTACGGACTGCGGGGTGTGAACTTTGTCAATTGGAGACGATTTTGCTGCAGGAAAATTTCCAGGAACGGAGTCATTTCTGTAGCCAAGCATGACCACTTGACTTCGCAAAAGAAAACTGCAAAGTTCACTCAGAACAAACGCTTTCCTACGGCCTTTCCCACGGCCTCGTCAAGATAGACCCCACAGACTCGAAGCCTACCCGTCATGTCGACCTTCGGCGAGTATTTCAGGGTCACCACGTACGTTGTGCACATTGTGCACCTCCCCATCCTCGTGTGGTCACACTTGCGCAGCTTCCGCTCTGGATCTGGGGACTGACAGGGTCTCTCTCAGCTACGGTGAATCCCACTGCCGCTCCGTCGGCTGCATCGTCGATGGCTGCCCGCCCGGCATGGCCCTGACCGAGTCCGACATCCAGCCCCAGATGACACGACGCCGCCCCGGCCAATCTGCCATCACGACCCCTCGAAACGAGAAGGACCGTGTACAGATCCAGTCCGGCACAGAGTTCGGCGTCACACTTGGCACACCCATTGGCATGCTGGTCATGAACGAGGACCAGCGGCCAAAGGACTACGGCAACTCGACCATGGACCTATACCCGCGCCCGTCCCACGCAGATTGGACCTACCTCGAGAAGTACGGCGTCAAGGCCTCCTCCGGCGGCGGCAGGAGCAGCGCAAGAGAGACAGTTGGGCGGGTAGCCGCCGGTGCCATCGCCGAGAAGTACCTGCGGCTGGCCTACGGTGTGGAGATTGTCGCTTTCGTCTCGAGCGTCGGCGGCGTCCACCTCTTCCCTCCCACACCCGAGCACCCCTCGGCCAGCACCAACCCCGACTACCTCAAGCTGCTCCAGACCATCGACCGCAAGACGGTCGACGAGTTCCTTCCTGTGCGGTGTCCCGACGATGCTGTCTCGCGGAAGATGGAGGACTACATCGCTGAGTTTCGCGACAAGGCGGATAGCATCGGAGGAACAGTGACCTGCGTCATCAGGAACGCTCCGTCCGGACTGGGTGAGCCGTGCTTCGACAAGCTGGAGGCCATGCTCGCGCACGCCATGCTGTCCATTCCCGCGACGAAGGGGTTCGAGATTGGCTCGGGTTTCGGCGGGTGCGAGATCCCCGGCTCGATACATAACGATCCTTTCATCCCCGCCGAGACGGCCCAGAGCATGGAGACAGGTGCGGATAAGGCCGGCCTGCCGAGGCCAAAGTTGACGACCAAGACGAACTTCAGCGGTGGTATCCAGGGTGGAATCACGAATGGGGCACCCATCTACTTCCGGGTGGGGTTCAAGCCCGCTGCAACGATTGGGCAGGCGCAGACGACGGCGACATACGACGGTTCGACTGAGGGGGTGTTGGCCGCCAAGGGACGACATGACCCATGTGTGGTCCCGCGGGCGGTGCCGATTGTCGAGTCCATGGCCGCGCTGGTTGTGATGGACGCAGTGTTGGCGCAGCAGTCAAGGAGCATGGCGAGAAGCTTGCTGCCACCGTTGAAGGCTGGCGGCGAGAAGGCGAAAGCACCGTAAAACAGCCAGAAAACATAGTGCTGCGGAGATAACGTGCAGTATCGGGGATGTGGCGTAAGGCATGGAAAATTACTAGACGGCAGAGGAGGCCATCTCAAAGTGGATACAGGAGTCGCTCGGTCAATCGGCAGTTTTCTTAGACGGCGCAAACAAGCAATTGGCCCATGGCTGATTCACATTCCTTCTTTATGATGATGCTCCTGTCTCATTGCCTTCTGACAGGCCTTAGTGTCTAACAACATCGGTGGTCAGGGGCTAGAATGTGTCCCGTATACGGCCTCTTATGACAGCCGCGGGCTGGAACAGGTCGACAAGTCCACCCGACGAGTGGTACGGCCAGCCAACTGACCATCCCGTCGAATGGGCGGAAGACTGTCCGGAAGCCGGATGCCGCTCATACGGAATATATTTGTGGTGTGCTATGTGCAGGTTCTCTTGCTTGATATTGCGAACAGCTTGTGTCGAAGGCCGTAGAAGAAAGCCGGCAATGGGACAACAATGCATCCAAACCGAACCCTCATCTACAAGTGCTACAAGATTGTCAAGACCCCCTTCCACGCCTCTCGTATTAACTGGCAAGTGGTGATGAACTTGAAAGGTCGAATGGATTTAGCCGAGCTATGAATGTGAAGATGGTGCCTCTGTTCTAAGAATTGGGTTCATTTCCGCATACAGAACAGCAATGATCACTACTTTGTATATACAAGGACGGAGGCGCACAGCCACCTGCACTGAAAAGGTTGTTCTGCATGAAAGCACTTTTTGAGATGACTCCACTTGGGGCTTGCTCAAGATGACTTCGTCCGCATTGCGTGTGAGTGCGGTGGCTTATAGTGATGCCGAGCGAGTTTTCGTCAAATTGTTACTTGCCACCCCCACCCCCCGGGTTATGAACCAGGCCTTGAACCCATATGATCCCCCCCATCAAACCCCATAAACGGCAAATTCAGGTCAAAATCCAACATCTCACTATCGAGCAAATTCACCGGCGCCCAGCAATGCATCCAATTCATGCCCGCAGTGGGATCCGTCCACGGGCCCCCTGGCCCCACAGCCGCGCCAGAACCACCCTGATCCGACTCCGCCGGCGTTAACGCCGCCGGCGCCGTAGCACCAGCACCGGCACCAGCACCAGCAGCAGCATCAGCATCAGCACTCGTCCCTGCATGTTGTTGGCCCGACGAGGACAGTGATATCAGCGTGCCCGCGAGCCGCTCCGAGTCCTTCTGGTGCCGCGTGGCGGTGGAGCGCTCGAGGGCTTTTTCTAGGACTTTCGCGGAGCGCCCTGCGACGATACATTCATCCGACATGGTCTCGAGGATTTCGATGGCCATGGAGATGAGTTTCAGGAGGGGCTGGATTTCCTCTTCGGAGGCTTCCTGGTTGATGTAGACGAAAATTACGGAGGCGGCGAAGATGGTGTAGGTTGTGTTGTAAAACCTGCATTGCATCGGGGGTCAGCAAAAGGTCGAGCAAGATAGGGTTCACAGGGGGCGGGGGTGGGCACTGGGAGGGGAGCCATGACAGGATGAGACTGACCATGTGCGGAAGAACTCGTGGTGTTTGTATGTTTCGTAAATAATCTCGATTGTCGCCTTAGCGGAGTCGAGGCATCTCTGAATGGCCTCGTATGCCCCCGGTATCGATGATCTCTCTGTGTGGGTAGACATAAGAAGGATCGATCCGAACAGCAATATGCGCAAGTTGAGATACCGTATCTTGAGCACCAGCTTCTGTCGTTTCATCCATATTGCCTCTTTACTGCTGCTCACTATCGACTGGTTTGTAGCTTGTGAAGGTCGCGAGTTCTCTGGCAAACCAGCGAGCCACTCGTTCAACACCTGGTCCAGCTGCTGCGCCAACTCCACCGTCCTGGCGAGTGAGTTTGGTGTCAGGTACACTTTGATGCAGACATGCCGGGTTATCCGTGAGAAGTCTACCATGGACCTTATTATGGCGCAGTGAGGCGGGTCCAGGAGCTCAAGGTTGGAGTTGGGTAGGTCGGAGATATCGGTGTAGGGAAAATCGCGGTTGTGGTATTCATCGCTGCCGAGACTGCTGGGCCGTCCCATGGCGAAGGATAGTTCTCTGTGAGAAGTTACTAAAGCGTCCAGGGCAAGAGGACGACGACCCTCGGATGACTTACTCTTCTAACGAGTACAGCCCCCACCACGTTCTGGACTCTGCCTTGATCAAGGCGGCACTCTTATCGGAGTTTGGACTGGGCTGCCGATTTATGCCCATCGCTAGGGCGGTCCGCCCTGCGAGACCCGTGTAGAAATAGGACCCTGTCATGAATTAGCACGTTCAGGCGGCACAATCCAATCAGAGACGATAGCGGCAGCTTACAATGTGAGTTCAGTTCGTTTTGACACACTTTGGCCTTATGACGAGAAGTCCGAGTCAGCAAGGCCCGGTCCAGATGAGAATGACAGCAGAGAGTCAGTGAATGGCCCTTCGGGCGTTCATAACCAACAGCTCTACTTGGGGGGATAGTCCTTGCGGGGATGATGCTTTCTTGGAGAAAAAGCACACGGGGGACAGACCTCTTCTGGAATGACATCGTAGCGGACGTTGAAGATTGGGAGACGACTCACCAGAAAGAAATAGCATTGGATTAAATCCACATCCGTCACGATCTCCAGAGCCGGCAGTTTTGATCGGGCCTCATTGAAGAATTTCCTGCTCCATTTCTGGTTGCTAATTCCACCAACGGGCTCAGTGTCCCTGTACCCCACGAGGGCACCCAGTGAAAGTACACTATAGTACAGCGGCACGAAGCTAGTCTGCTGCTGGATGGCGGCCTCGTCACCGGACCATAGTATCTCGCACCGCTCCAGGAAGGACGTCTTATCGAGGATGGGGTGAATATAGTGTATGGTTGAAAAGAAGTTATGCAAGAAAACACTGCACTGCCTGAAATGCGTCGACTCGACTACCGAGGCTGGCTTCTCCAGTCCGGCCTGCGGTGATGTACCTGGCACTGGACCACCATCTATCTCCCCCGGCGAGAATGCTGGGTTGTGCAAGTTCGACAGCAGCACGGCGGCGGCCGCGTCAGACTCGGAGTGCTCATCACCGCCATCCTCATGCTCGTGCTGCGACTGGCGGTCCCCTTTGTGGATCTGAGACAGCAGCGCGACGGACGATGAGCTGCCGTAGAACTCAACATTGCGGGTGTGCTTGTTGATGCCGGTGACCTCCTGGCCTACCGCTGCGCCGGGCCGAGCACGGATGGGCGAGGAAGGGAACGCGAATTCTGTCCCGGGTGACGCCTGTGAGTTGGATGACTTGAGGTTCACCAAGCTCGATAGAGCTGGTGACGAGCCTGCGGTGTGGCTGTTCTGGGCCGTATTCTGGGCCGCATTCTGGGCTGCGTCCACAGCGGCCGAGAGCTGCCGGACTTGTTCCTCGAGACTGCGCACGTAGCTGCGATGAGAGTCAGATGGCGCGCGTCCATGCGTGAGACAGAGCTTGGGTGAGTGAGTGCGCTGATACATACTCCGGTGTGAATCGTCCCCTCGTCACGTCCTGGCCCTGATAGACACACTCGACACTGCGGTCTGTTCACCGATCGGATCAGCGTTTGTTTGCAGCTTTGGTGGGGGATAAAGCAAGGCATACTCCGGCAGTAAGTGCAAGGGTACAGCTCATCACACTTGTTCTTCTTGAGGCGGCACAGATTACAGGCCCTAGCGGCCCGTGGCCTCCGGACCTTGTGGGCCGAGTGATGGGTGTGTGAGCCCGGATGAGCAGCCTGGCTCATGATGTCGCTGCCGCTGGCGCTGCCGCCGTCGGTGTGGGCCTCCGGTGGTGGCCTCGAGCAGGCCGGCAGTGCCGTGAGGAGCAGGCCACTTCTGCTTGTTGGCGTTCCGTCTTCACGTGCTACACGTAGTTGTTGTGGTGTGGAGCTACTTCCCCGGACTTCTGCCCTGGCATGTTGTGGTTGTTTCAAAAGGGGTTGCGAATTGAGGCTCTTCGGGCACATGCAAGAACGGGCCACACGAGACTGACGGGATGGAACGTGGACAACCGCGGGTCCATCAATGGTGTGGAAACGCTGCTACCCCCGAGGATCGCCCGGGTACCGAGACTTCTGATATATCGGCTGATGCACCGATATAACGGTATTATGTGCGTGCGGTGGGGCTGTGCACTATAATCGCATATAGGTCAGCCCCGGCCATATTTTAGGTAGTCAGACTAGTCAATACGTACCGATGTCCTTTATATCGCTTTTATCCTATATGGTAGCTACGCTATATAACGTTCTAGCAGTCTTTTTATCCCCTAAGTCTATCGTTAGTTCCTAATTAGGAAAGAGCCACTGTAAATTTATAATACCTAGCAAAAGTGACTAGAAAATCATTATCGACGGCCTGAGGAGGAGTAATAGGGACGCCTAAGAGACCCTCTCTTAGCTATTAGCGATACTGGACGTTAGTAAAAATAGAAATGCTACCGAGAAGCTAGCTGCCGCTATAGGCCTACTTACTAAGGGTTTACGGACCGCGTAGGAATAGCTAGATACCGGTAGGCCTAACGAGAGGGCTGGAAGCGCTAGGCCCGGTGCTAAACCCTCCGTCGCTGGCGGTGCTAACCTAGGGGATAGCGACCGCTCCGAGCGAGACGTTAAAGAAGGCGCGAGACGCCCTAACGATTATAATGCCGTTAGCAGTATTGCTGGCGAAGCCGCCTACGGTAGCGGAGGAGACCCTAGCTCTAGTAACCTATAGAGCTCTGACGACGAGTTCTAGGAGCCCCCTAAGGGGAGAGGACTGCTAAGAAGGTCTATAATACGGATTAAGGGAAAGTTAGTAGAAAGTATAGAGGTTTGGCGAGCGCTAAGTATAAAAACCTACTTATATTGGAAGGAGCTAAATTATAAGCCCTATTAGAAAACCTATCTCCGTAGTAATAAGAATTTTCGCCCCTAATAGGTGGCTATTTATAATGCCTTAAAGGGCATTAGCTATAAGGAGGAGCACCGAGACTATCTATTAAGGAGGGATTATAAACTACTCCTTACCGAGATTTAGCAGACTATTAGCCTTAATCTTTAGGGGTTATTAGACGGTTATTATAATAGCCTTATAGCGCTGGACTATCTAAAACGGAGGTATAAATAGTAGGGTTAGGCGTTATTTCGAGGGTTATAGAACTAGTTAACGAATCTCTAATATACGGGCTATTGCCCTATAGAGTTTATTAGTAAATTTCAGACCCTAGCAATACGTTATATCGATATTAGACGACCTATTTTTAATAAGGCGCTTAGTACGGCATTCTATAACGCTATTAGCACTAAAGCGAAGAACTAGAGCATTAGAAAAATAGATGAGGAAGATAAATAAGGACCCGCGCTAATTAACGAACTATATAGGAGCTTTGCTAACGAGTTTACTAACTGCATTAGAAAGATCGACCTAGCGAAGAAGGGAGGTTCCTTAGGTAACGGCAAGGCGAGTTCTTACGGGCGAAATAACGCCGCCTCGTAATAGGGCAAAAAGGGTCGAGGAATAAAGCCTAAATAGCTAAAAGACCGCCCGAATTGCAATTATAACGGTAAGGTTCTATATTAGAAATATGGCGATTATAGCCATATCTCGAGGAACTATACTAAAAACACTAGTTAGCAGAGCCAATAGCAGAAGAAAGGGGAATTATCTACCTAAAACCTCGCTATGAGTATTGCCCTAGTAATATTACTAGCGATTAAGTATAAGGGTGCCGTATCCTACTATAAGCTAATAGGGGATTCCTGCGATACCCTTGAGGCCTAGTATAAATAGCAGTTGTTTCAGAGGAGAGAAGCTATAGCGAGTATTATAATGCTTTAGAAGGTATTATTAGCGAAGTCAGGGCTAACTGAAATTAGCTATTTAACGCTATTCGATAGTAGGTCTAATATTAATACTACGAACTCTCGTGAGGACTTTATACCTAGCACTATTATAAAGCTTCAGAAGGGGCAGTTCCGTATCCTTACTAATAATAGTATAGTAGATACGGCGGCTATAGGCAATATCTTAAGGATGTTTATAAGGGCTAACGGAGAGCCGGTAAAGGCGGTAATTAACTATACGCTATTCGTTAAGAGGTTCCTTATAAAAATTATATTAGGAGAGAGGTTTTATAATTTCGGGGGCAGGATTTAGGGGAATAACCTCGTTAGCCGTAAGGGAAAGATTATTATAACCCTTAATATACTAAAGCGAGGATTTTTCCTTTAGAAGCATAGCCGGCTAGAGCTAAAGATAAGGGCTAAGAAGGCCCTATAGTATAACTACTATAACTAGCAGATAATGGCGCTAAGGATAAGCGGCCTAGGGCCGTTTACTACCTATAAGGCTAAGGAACTGCGTTTAGAGCTTTAGAAGGCAATAGTGGAAGGGCGTCTAATATTAACGCTAGAAGTAGCTAAAAAGCTAATACTATAGTATAGAAGGCTTTATTACCCTAGTCCTTAGAGACTGGCGTAGACTGTAAGAGTATCTACAGGGATTAATTTAAAGCCTAAGGAGATTATCAGCCTTCCCTATTAAGCCTGCAATTAGGCTAAAATTTATAAGATACCTTCTAAAGACCGGAGACCTCTACTTATTTAGGTAGGGGCCGAGTAGACTATCGATTTAGATACCTAAAAGCCTAAATTAATAGATAAAAAGAAGGTATTCTTACTAGTTAAGAAGCTATCTAGCAGCATAATAGATTACTAAGCCTATAGGATAAAAGATAGGGTAAGGGATTACCTAATAAGGGTTCTCGGGGGTGCCTAAGAGGATTTAAAGCGCTAAGGGTATCGAGTATTCCGGGTATACCTCGACGGGGCATAGGAGTATACCCTAGAAGAGTTTAGGCATTAGTGCCGGACCTAGGTTATCGAAATAGCAGAAAGTTCCCCCTAAAATTAATACTAAGATCCCGCTAAGCATACTATCGGTTTTCTTTAGGAGGCGGCATACGCTATTTTTATTACTACGAAGATACCGATAATATTTTAGAGCCTTATACACAAGGGTATAGCCTATACCCTTAATTATACCTATTAGAGCCGGGATATTATTAGAACTCCTTATAAGATTTACTAGTTAGCGGTTCGTCTATAATAAGATTCGGTGCCTAACTAGTTTAGTCTTAGGATTCTGGGTACTCGGTACGTTAGCTTTATTAACGAGCAATATAGGATTAGGGCTGAAAAGGGGGTAGCATAGGGCAAACCATCTGCCCTAATAGGGTACCTCGGCAACTATATCTATATAGTATAGATAATCGACGATAGAACGTAATACAGGGGAGGGAGAGTACTCTATACTCCCTACGTAATCTTTCACAAGAATATTAAATACCCTAATTAGGCGCTAGATCTATATTATATTATAAGGTCGCTGCCGCTAGCAGTCTAGCGGAGGTTATATAGCAGACCGAAGCCTAAGACGAAGATTCGTATAAGAGATTATAACGTAGTAGAAGACGACTATAAAGACGAGGTTACTAGGGAGCTATAGCCGCGCCCTAGGCTAAAACGCCCCGAGCCGTAGTAAGGAGGCGTCCTATATAACTATAAGGATATCCTAAATAAGCTAGCGATTCTAGGCTAAGAGGCCTACCATAATAGGGTCTCTAATAGGGTCTAGCAGGTGCTAAATTAGGTATAGGTTAGTATAGTCTTATCTTTAGCGGAGGATAAGGATAACCCTATCCTAAAATAAGCCCTAAACAGCCTAAACGCCTATATATAGACTAAGGCCATCTTTAAGGAGATTCGCGCCCTGCTAAAACAGGGCGTATTCCGCTTTATAGGGGCAAACGAAGCCGTCAGCGCCTCGAGGGTTAATAGCAAATAAGTACTAAAGATCAAGTATCTATCGACTAGTAAGGTTAATAAGTATAAGGCTCGAATAGTCGCCCGAGGCTTTATATAGCGAAAAGGTGTCGATTACTTCGAAACTAAAGCCTTAACAGCACGGTTAGCTAGCTAGAGAATTCTCTTCGCCTATGCCGCGCTAAAAGGGTAGCTAATTAAGCAAATCGATTATATCTAGGCATACCTTGCTAGCGACCTTAAGGAGCTAATCTATATAATGCCTTTCCCTTTATTAGATAAATTCTTTTAGCAGCACCCCGATCTTACGAGATAGCTCACTTACTAGAAGGATAGGCTAATATAGCTATTACTGCCGTTGTACGGCCTTAAACAGGCTGGCAACGCCTAGCAGAAACGAGCTCGAAAGCTTATAACGAAGAGAGGGTATAGCGTATTGCTAGTTAACAATGCTGTATACGCTAATAAGACTATAGGCGATATCGCCTGCTCCTATATCGACGATTTCTTATTAATCGGGCCTTCTAAAGAGCAGCTAAATAAGTTCGCTGCTAGCATTAGTATGGAGATCGATATTAATAACCTAGGGGATACTAACTAGTTCTTAAGGATAAGGATTAGGCGTTTAGCTCGCGATAGCGATATAACGATTAATTAGCAACAGTACCTAATAAAGGCGCTCGAGGAGCTCGGTTTAGGTACTAGAAAAGCTATTAGTAATCCGTTTAACCCCCGAAATAATAGCATTCTAGTATTAAATAAGGAGGTTGCAAATAAGGCGGAGGTCTTATAATATACTTACTTTATTAGAAAGCTGAACTTTCTAGCATTATATAATCGGCCTAATTTAAGTTAAAATATAGGCGCGCTAGCGCGCTATATAGCTAATCCCTTATAGGTATACTTAATAGCAATAGCAAGAATAGCAGACTATATTAAGTTATACCCGAACCTTGCGATATGATACAGCCTACTAGCTAACGATTACCCTTACCGACGATATAACGAACTAGGCCTGTTTAGAGCTATTAACGCCAGCTATAACGGCCCTTATAAATCCAAATCTACTAGAGGGTAGGTCTTTTTCATAGCTGGAGGCGCTATAAGCTAGAGGTCTAAGCTCCTAGCCGGCATACTATAGTCCTTATAGGAGGCTGAAGTCGCCTCTGCCAACGAGGTCGCTAAGGAGGCGGCGTAGATTCGCAGCTTCCTCACGGAGTTGGGTATTATGCCCGACGGGCCTATTACAGTCCTAACGGATAGCATAGGCATACTGAAGTAGGTATCTAATAATAGTATTACTTAGGGCACTAAGCATTATCGTATACGCTAGCATTACGTCTGCGAGGAGGTAGTATATAGGCACATCGTCTTTAAGAAGGTCGATAGCGCTAATAATCCAGCAGACGGGTTTACGAAAGCCTTAGCTAGAGGAGATTATAAGGGATTCGTTAATCTAGTAGGTCTAGTAGACAGGGCCGCTATTTAGGGCTCTACAGTAGTTCTGGTTAAGGTTTTTTAGTGCTATTAGGTATAGTTTTTGCCCTTAACACTACGAAAATCTCGCGATACTGGATCCTAGGGGCGCAGCGAGGAGGCGTATGGAAACGCTGCTACCCCCGAGGATCGCCCGGGTACCGAGACTTCTGATATATCGGCTGATGCACCGATATAACGGTATTATATGCGTACGGTGGGGCTGTGCACTGTAATCGCATATAGGTCAGCCCCGGCCACATTTTAGGTAGTCAGACTAGTCAATACGTACCGATGTCCTTCATATCGCTTTTGTCCCACAAATGGGACCAGCCCCACAAAACATAAAGCTTGGAACGGTGGACTCTATTGGTGGACCCGGACATGTGGAGAAGGTGATTCAGGGGCCCGGTGCAAAATGCTGCAGTAGTTTTCCCTGTCGTAGTATACCCCAGATTTCACCTCCCACCCCAGGTTGTCCGGAAATTCCGGAAACAGGCCCTCCACCCGGGCATGTGGGGCCACCAAACCGTGAACCAGTGACCTCCGTGCCATAAGTATCCTAAGCTGGTCGCAAAAGTTGGTAGTGAAAACCCACATGCTTCTATGCTGAGAGCTCGCTACGACGGGCCACTTCGACGAACAGAATACTTTCCCATCTATAAATAAGCCTTGTTACCTCCTGGATAAAGCCAAAATGAGCATTCCCGTCTTGACAACACCTCCCGATGCGAGGACGAGCTATATCATCGATCAGCTCGAGGGCGAACGCATCTCGATCCCCGGCAGTAAGGGTGTCTTCCGGATCTTAGCCTCTTCGAAGCAGACACAAGGAGGAATTGCAGTTTTCTCGAGTGGTGCTGTGCTATCAGATGCGCCGGGTTTCCACTGGCACAAAGAAGCTCACGATGTCTTCCTCCCAACAAAAGGTTACCTAAAGCTATGGAATGGCGATAAGTGCCGGATAATGGGGCCTGGTGATTTTGCCTACGTTCCTCCTGTGAGTTTGTTCCGTTTGTTCCTCGACCACTCATTCATATCCAACAAAGAAACTGCGGCGGATCACTGCAAGAGGCCATTACTGTTGTACTTTGTTAGGGGCGGCGGCGGGAAAGGTTAATTCTCTTTTCGAAATTCTCCTCATATAGTCTTCCTGGAACACGGTCTCCATGACAGATGTGGCTTGGGTGATTGGCTCAACACCGCGCCTGGATTTGCAATATCTTGTCAACGAAATTTCGCCTGCCAATTTACTTCAACAGAACTGACTAGTTATTTTCAACAGACAGTCATACATAACCCCGAGCTCCTCGGCCCCCATTCCGAACAGCTAGGCCTCGTCGCCCCCGGTGACTGGGTCGATTTTTTCCGCTACGTTGCCGATTCATATTCGGGCATCATCGTCCCGGAAAACGACAGCCGTGACCTCAAGAGCCACATCATCCCGAAGGTGATGGCAGCCAAAGACCGCTTCGATGTGCAATTCGTCCGGCCGGGCGACTACCAACCACCCGAGGTAGGCGAGTGGCTCAACACCGAAAACGTCCTCCCCGGCCCGCTGGAGCCGTACTTCCTGCGTGCCAACACGGGGCCGCGCCACATCCTCGGCGGCATCCTGTCGCGGCCGTTCATTTTCTCCTCGCAGTGCAGCGGCAAGTTCGCCATCACGAGCCTCGAGAGCTCCAGCGTCTACGGGAAGAGTCCGCTCTCTGAAAAGTGGCTCACCTTCCAGAAGGTTGACCACTGCTTCTGCGTGCAGGAAGGTCTGCTGCGGGTTCAGCTCAAGAAGGAGGGCGACGAAACTGAGTGGACCGAGGTCAGGGAAGGGCAGACTCTGCTGATCCCCGCAGGCCAGGGTTTTATCCTCGACTTTGGCAGTCGCTATGTCCGCACGATTACGTTCACCAATGGAAGAGGTATTGAGGAGCTGGTTAAGCTGGCGGGTGCTGATTGCCCCAATGTCGTGCTACCCGACGAGGCTGCGCCGGTTGATCAGACCAAGTTGCAGGAGGCCTGTGGAGAGGTGGAAGTCGCTCTGGAGTCCCTCTAGACTGTTGAAACAATTCCTGCGCATTTCACATTTTGTCTTCGGCGATAGGGGCCACATGAGTAATTTCTCTCTGCATATTTTGCAAAGCAGGCGTGTACATCGGTGCAACGGACCATTTCGTTGAGAAGGTGCGTGTCCATGAGCATGGCCACCAAACAGAACGACATGAGACTCCTTGATGGGCCTCGCAGCTGCCAACCGGCTGGGGTGGAAATTACTTGCGCTTTGAGCCCTCTCGCGTGAGAATCGCCATCTTCTGCAGGTATCTCTCTCCAGTAGGACCTCACATCTCATCGTTGGGTGATTTCAACCCATAAGAGCTCTTCAACGGAGATAGACGCGACGAGGATGCCCCCCCCTCCCAGATCCAGCTATCTATCATAGGTGAACATACCCAGCTGTACGTGAAGAATCTGCGAAATCACGTTTGGTTGTTTTGATGAAACAGCTCCACTCATGCAAAGACGATCAGAGTCTCGACCAACGTGGTTGCTTCGTTCAGGAAAAAGCTCGCGTCTCAGGCTTCGTGAAACATTTCTGTTGCTGGCGGACTTTTCTGGCAATTAGCCTAACACACTGAATCACTAGGCTCGGGGGAAGATATGATAACAAATTCACATATTCAGAATCTACTTCGGATTTGATAAGGACTATTATTCTCAATCTTACCCTTATGAAATTATACTGCCATAGGCACGCTGCACAGGCCGCGCAGTAGACCATCAACATGGCTCATGCAATTTTGTCTCCGCTTCAGAATGGCTCCTTTTGAACCGCTTCTTCCACCTCTCTGAATGCATCATAGCCATACAACCATGGCTGCACCTCCGGACATGTCCACCTGCTGGGGAATGGGCCCTTGACCTCCTTGCCCAACATCGACAGGAACAGTTTATCTCGAGCCTCCTGCTCCGGGCCATTTGGCATGTGGAAATCTCTCCGCTGGATAGGTAAGACGTGCTGTTAGCCATTTGAGCATCTAGGAAAACCTTGTAATAACCTCGCTTCTCATGACGCACCTGTTTGAATGTCTCCCGAGCAATGGCCTCGCCTCTTGCCTTTCTCAGTGTCTCATATATTTTGAGAGCCTTTGGTACCTCCTCTTTTGACTTGATATGACCGAGAACTTGGCCTAAGACCGCTCCGTCTTCCACTGCGGAGTTGGCCCCTTGGGCAAGATATGGCAACATCGGGTGGCAGGAATCGCCGCTGTGGAACTGTGTCAGTGGGAGTCTCGGTAGAGATTGATGCCTTGCCAGCTTACACGAAGACAAGATTTGACTTGTCGTTGACCCATGAAGGTAGCTCCTCTCCTGAGACCGGGGAGTCAGTCATCATTGAATGCGTCTCGCCCTGGACATCTGAGATACCCACTGTGCATCAGCTTCCACTTTTCAACCGTATCCACCTTGTCAAGGAACCGTCTCAGTATAGGGTCCCAGTCGGCGAAGAGCTCCTTCATCTCCTCCACACTGCCAGGCTGCCGGCTCACGCCCTCGGGCAAATCGTCAGGAACGAGCAACACCACGTTGTACAGCTCGCCTGCCCTCATCGAGTATCCTACAGCATGTGCACCGGGACCTATCCAGAAGTGACAGGTAGGGTTGCTAATCCACTCCTTCAACTCTGGATCGGACGCGGCTTGGTCGAGACTAAGCACCACCCGGTACGCCAGATCACCTGTTGGCAGCGGCGGGCTCGGCTTTCCCAGGTAACATGCCCGGACCTTAGACCAGACACCGTCAGCGGCTACTATAATGTCGCACTTTGCTTTCACGCCGGACTTCGTGATGATTTCTGTGTGGTCGAAGTTCACAGACTCGACCTGCTCTCCAAGACGAAATCGGATGCCCAGCTCCTTGGCTCGTCCCAGGAGAGCAAGCTGGAGGTCAACACGGTGCATGTCGAGGAAGGGAGCGCCGTACTTTTTACGGATGTTCTTGTCAAAGCCATCCTCATGGGCCAGGACTTTGCCTGTGTAGCGGTGGACGGTTAGAGAGTGTGGCTCGGCTGATGACTTCCATAGCCGGTCTTCCAGGCCCCATCTTTGGAGGATACGTGTTGAGTTCGGGGTCACTTGGAGACCAGCACCTATCTGTGTTCTTCAAGTCAGTTCCGCGTAGTCACATGGCAGACAGGATGTTATGCCATCAACAACCATGACGCACCTCAAGAAGCTCCTTCGCCGACTCAAAAACCGTAACGTTGTGTCCTGAGAGAGCTGTTGATATTGCCGTCGCGAGACCACCTATTCCAGCACCGACGACGATCACGTCCAGCTTGATGGGTGACCTCTGTTGCGGCTTGTCCATCTCTGGTGCTGCAATCTTACCATTTGAACCCATTTTCAAGGTCTACCACGTCTTCTTGAATATGGCCAGTATCTATCTGGTGCGAGGGTACACACGAAAGATGGGAGAACACGTGTAGCCAGAGTAAGAGTCTTGACAGATGTTTCGACATGAGACTCTTGCGTTCACTGCGGAGCTCCACGAGGATGTTATCGAGACCACGATGTCGATGATCATCTGCCTGATTTATTACAGACTTTGTATCCCTGAGTTCCGAAAAGATACCCGGTCTGTAGTCTGAACCTGGTCACCAGTGTCGGAATTTCCGGGTCGAGCTTGGGGTAAGCCGGATGATCCGGCCCACTTTCCGGAGACGTTGTCTGAACAAAATGGTCTACGGAGTGTGTTTCTTCAGCCGACTCTTGCAAAGCCATCATGCGAGACGACCGTTGGAGCCAAGAATGATCGAGCACGCAAGTTTGATATTCGCGCCTCACGGTTTGGATATACAAAGAGCACGTCGTCGCATAGGTACTCGCTCACAGTTGTATCAGAGTACAAGAGTATATATATACCAAATAAAGCAAAATCAACTAGCTACCCAATATTACGCTACGGTTTTTCTATGCAAGGATATAATAAGCCCTGAAATATAAATATGGTATAGTACATTGAGACGAGCAGGCCAAGGCGTTGGTGAGAGGAAACTGTGCATTCCACTGCTCTAAGCTAGAACTATGGAAAGAGAGAAAAGGAGCAGTAGAAGGTCTATATAGTAGAATGGAGCGATGAAGTGGGCCCATATCCCTGTCACATACATCAATCTTAAAATACTATGATGCCAATGCAATACAAATACAGAATTCAGCACCTAATACAAAATACAGTGAAAACTGAAGAACAGAAGCAGAGTTGGTCAACAAACCTGAGTCATTTTACCGCATCACATGCTCGACATTTAAGTTATGGACTATATGAGTGCGCAGCAACACCTGCATGCTTTTACCCCCAAAGCCACTGAGCTATGCCGTCTTTGCAGACGAATGAAGAAACACAATCCCCGTAATGTAGTTCAGCTTTATCACCAGGGAAGCTGTCTGGTTAATTATTAAGATGATTTCTAGACGGTCTCGTGACTGTCCTCAGGTCTCTCTTGGACCTCCCTCGGCGATCCAGAATTCCGATTACTTCGGACCGGAGAATCTGGCCATCGAGGCAGGAGTATCTCGGACATGTCTGGGAGAATTTGTTTATGCTGTCCTTCATTACTGCCATTGGCAGATTGGCCAGCCTCGTCTGGTTGCTCTGCCCAGTGGGGCGCCTCGTAGGCTCCTATCTCGATTGTGACCTCACCTGGTAGTACCCGAGAACTCCCGACCATGAACTCTTGGGTGACTAAGACCCTGTAGAAATCATGGATGCGTTCCGCCGCCTTCTCAACCACAGGCCAAAAGATCGGTATTGATCCCAGAATGCAAGCAAGTCTGTTCTCCGACTCGCCAAGGAGAACGATGACAGGAAAACTCCAGAAAGGGTCGGGTTTTGCCTCTGCCGTAGACCCATTGGATACACATCGGCCGGCTGCGACACAAAGTATGCTGAAAAATTAAGTGTGTTAGCTCTTCGTGTCCGGTCTCTCGTCCATCAAGTGCTGCAGACGGGGTCTGACAATAATTAGGTAGGGGACCCACATCGTTCCCAAGAGGAGCAGAGAAATCAGCGCTCTCTTAGTTTTACGCCCAGTAGACTTTTGTGCGATTAGGTGTATTGGAAGGGCCCATGTGACTATATCAAAGGCCATGTTCAAGGCGGTGGCCGAAACGGTTGTCTGATACACGTGTATCGGGTCAGGGCTACCATAACCATAGCATGCAGAAACGCTCGTAAAATCCCAGAATCCAGACGGTGGGAAGCACGGGAACCAGGCGATAAACGAGTAGATCAAGCCCCATATCGAGATTAAGCCGATGAGAAATTTGCATGTGAGGCGCATAGAGGGACTCTCGAAGATGCGGAGGTACTGGGTCAATAGTGACAGCTTCACCAGAGCGTTAGACATGGTGAAGACTGCATTGGCGATCCAGAACAGCTATCCCCATATCAGCCAAGTCTTTCGAATGGAGGAGTCAAAGATGAGCGAGAACACGCTGCATGAACATAGTACCTTGAAAAACATGATTTTGTCGTAGGCGAAGACATCAGTTGACCTCTGACCCAAACCGTACTCCGTACTAATACATAGACATATTGCAGATATCGTGGCCGTCATCTGCATAACACTCGTCAACTCCACGTAGACGTGAAGGTACGGGATCGACCTACTAAAGCAAAGACGATGATGACATCATCCCACCCGGGGCACCGAAATTTAAAAACGCGCGCGTGAAGCCGGAAGCCGACGCTCAACCAAGCAATGACCTTGAAGTACATTTTGGTGAGTCTGTCTCCTCGTTCCAAACATTCATTACGCCATGAGATTTTGACGTACCGTAAGTGGAATCACGAAGCCCCAGAACGTAGTCCGCCGGTTCTGCCAGGGTAGCCCATCTTCCGAGTACGTCCGATGAGTACGTCCGTCGTCAGTCAGGTTGGCGTACATCGGTGCAATGAATGGAAGCGGGATCGTCTCATCCTCCTGTGAAATAAGTAACAAGCCTAGACGCGCAGACCGAAGAGGCGAAGATATAAAGAAACGTACATAACTGTCCCGGATGGGAGGGTAGTCATTTTGGGACCCATCTACTTCATACATGAGACATGAGACCTGACTATTCTCTGCATGTGGTATCAACTTCAAGCTTCAGATGACGCACCGACTCGAGTCAAACTTAGGTTCTAACCTTTTTCATTGGGCTCTGCCAAACTTTAGCCGTGGAGTGTGCGGGGTGCCACAAGTCTTGGTGAGTCCCAACTGGGGAGCCAAGCGAAACTCTATCGGCTGCGATGAAATATATATAATATTTCCAGGATGAAAATGGCATACGTTATGAGAACAGCCCAAAATTGGGTTTACTCAGAAGTATTGTACTATCCGAATGCGGATATTCCGTACAATTAGCCTTCTTCCGATATGCAAAGGTCGTCTGGTCATCCACAGGAACCTTAGAGTTTTTGAATTCCCCGTCATGCTTTGGGTTGTGGCTCCATTCCGCACTTTATATCCGAGGCTACTTTCCGAACCGATGTTAAGTTCAACATGTCTGAGCGCCACGATATCAGATTTTCTCTCCTCATTGTCGAGTGCGACAACAGTGGAACCACTGAACGAAATAAGCCAGGACAGAAAGAAGACCCGGTCTTTGATATTTTATCCATATATTCTTGGAACCATGGTCGGTCGCCATCAACCCTTAGTTCCTATACATATAGCTATCTAAACGTTAAGCCCAATACACCAGTTCCAACTGAGGAACCATATGCTGTAGCCTCTGAGAAGGGATAATAAACCCAGCCACGGAAACGGCAATGTCGAGATGCCTATCCAGTCATGGACTTCGTGCTATACGTCGGATGCTTCTTGACCTCTGTTCAAGGCCTGCATGGGGGGCGTGATTTGCCATGCTGTAACTTTAATCTTGAGCTTTATTGAGTCCTCAACGCGACTGGCCAGATAGGTACCAGCAATTCTGAAGTAACGGCACAACGGCTGGTGACCATGCTTCCTGCAGAGTTCGAGACTTCCCTTTGGAACAGTGCCTGTGCTAGTTCTTTCTCTCATTGAGTAACTCAGCCCTAACGCTCACACTCGTACAGCCTCCTAATAGTAGCCTGCAGCGTGATTGATTCTCCATTGTTTATATGTCGGTGCCGTTGATTGATGCATTAGTATCGCCATTACATATTAAATTAATTATTATCTTAGTATAGTAAATAATAATAACTACTTGTAAATATAGTAAAGTTATAGTTAGTTTCAGTTAAATAAAAAAAACTATATATAACGTGGATTATTAGTACCCGGGATATATTAGTACCCGGGACACTTTCTACTACCTATATACCTTTTCTATTTAATTGCAGCACTATAATTATTTAAATCAATTAAAACTAATCAGAACTATATATATTAGATATTTCTATATCGATCTCGTATATTCGTATATTATAGCCGGATTTGCCGCAATTGCTATATCGTCGAATAGTCGCTGGTTATCCTTCCTCCCTATCTATATTTTTACCCTTATTACGCTTTACTTACTACTCTATATCCTTTCTAGCTAAAATATCTATTACCTCCTCTTAAGTAA
>MUZH01004054.1:0-39182 GCA_003012965.1 Juglanconis oblonga | reverse complement strand
GAATGGGCAAGTGCGAAATGACAGGGATGTGGCCACTTTGGGGGCGCCCATCCGTGCCTTCCCGTGCACCTATCCTGCGAGCCTGCTACTTGCTACTTGCTACTTGCTGCTTGCTACTTGCTACTTGTACTTGCTACTTGCTACTTGCTACTTCACCGCGCTACCTCATCCGTGGACCACCCGTGGACCACCCGTGGACCTCCCGCTTTATATTTCCGGCTCGACGGCAGCCATGCCGTTCAATCTCGGGACAGGGAAGAAGGTGGATGATTTCCGAGGTCTGGAGGAATCGGAGATGCAGGTTTGCTTGTGTTGTTGAGGGACGACCTGCGCGAAAAGGCACAGCGACACTCCATCGTCGGGAAAGGGCCATGTACTATGTATTTTTAGACCAGGCCTCCATCCCCGCGCGGCAAAGCTTTTTTTGAATGAGGGCTCAGGCTCCGAAAGAGCGTCCAACGTTGGTTCTACGTCCTCCTCCTCCTTCTTCTTCTTCTTCTTCGAAAGAAGACGCATGCAGACCTTTAATACCCGAGGTCTTCTCGGGACGCAGGGACGCAGGGACGCATAGAACGGAATATGTACCCGCGTCAAGTGAGGGTACAAGAGTACGAAGCTGATCACGATGGCCATTGGTGAGTGGTCCGGGGGTCCGGGGTCCTTTTTGATCATCGCTGTGAGGCAAGTCGGCGGTCCCGGCGCGGTTTCAAGCTGCCGTTGTCGCCCTCAGAAAGTCCTCGTGCAGTTCTTCCGCGGGCCAGCAAGCAGAACAAGTCCAACTGGGACCTCGTCAGACCAGACCAAGTTCATGAAACGATGCATCCATCATCGTCGACACACCGCCGTCGGGCCCTGCGGTGGGGAGTCGGAGTCATGGCCGGTGGCTTTTGCCTCGAGCCTTGCCAAGCACGGAGCATCTGGCTGCCACGAGTCCCACGACCACCAGGCTGGTTCTGGGACTGGCTAGCCTGGCTGGCCTGGCTGGCCTGGCTGGCGCACGCTTTTCCCAAGGTGGCCGCCTCTCGGGGCATTGCTACCGTTCCGATGTTCCACGGCAAATCTGTTTCGTGTCTCATCATCTCTCCAACCACTCCCTGGGAGGGGATGGTCATCCAATGTCATCCAATGTCGTCCAATGTCGTCCAACTTCTCACAGTTGCTTGCTGCTTGTTGCCCTCCAGCTCATTACCGTGGTTCGGAAGCTGGTGGAGCCGCCGAGGCCAACACACGCGACTCGCCCTCCTGCGCCGTCGTCGCCCCTTTTCAGTCGCGGAACTGCCGGTCGCCATCCTTCGGCCGTGCTCGGTCAAGGTCCTGCCATGTGCATGAGCGGCAGCAATACTCGCATGGCATTTACAGGCCAAATCTCCTCGATGGGGCCAGAATGACGAGTTGGTATCGTCCATTGGGTGATGGCTCGGCTGCGGCTGCGGCTGCGGCTCGGACGAGAAGCCGTGACACGACAAAATTGGGGCTGCGCCGAGTCTGCCGGAGCTGGCGCTGCAGTCGCCTGGATTCGCCTCGTTCCCCGTCATTCCGCCACTAATAAAACAAGCTACACACGCCAAAAAGTTGCCTCGTAAGCCCTCCAGGTTTTGGTCTGTTGACCTTGGTAGATCCGACATACTGTCTACTAGCCTGTTCCACCGCGCGTCGTACAGTAACCGACCTTCACAAACGCGACCAAGGACATGATCGCGTTCCCGGCCTGACCCTCCCATATCGCTCAGGCTGTCGTCTGCAACCTTCAGCTGGTGCCAAGGCTCAACAACCCTACACCCGGGGAACTGTCCGGCCGCTAGCCCACTCTTCTTCCGGCTCCGGGCCCCGGTAGTAGCTCGCTCTGACATCTCAACTTCAACTCTCCAAGAATCAATGATAGGAACATTCTTGTAACTGCAAGCCACGTGTAGGTCCTCCACCTGGACAAATAGAGTTCCCAGAGAAGTGACTGGCGAGGCCTCCCAGTGGTCATCAGACTTCTCCTCCGGGACGGCCCATCCAGCGTCCCCGGCGCGCGGGTGGGGTGCCCCTGCGAAAGCAATTTCTTCGGCAAGACAACCCTGAACGATTAAGCGAAGTCCATCTGGCTCCCGACGCTGCCGGCCTCCACCGCTGCTGCTGCTGCTCGGCTCTGCACGCGGCGACGGCGACATCGGGCTTGTACTCTTCTGGGGGGTGCGCTGGCCATGCCGACGACGCGCGTTACGCGCTGCGCAAAGCAATACATCGCCCAGCTGGATCAAGGCCGCCCATGAGGACCGTGCCCACTACCCATACTGGACGACCTGAGAGAGGTAGGTCTCTCTCTGTCGGCTATCCACCAACAAGTGTCAGGTGGTCACAAGCAACTCTGCTTTATTCGGTCGTATTGTCAGTTCTCGGCAGACAAGGAGACAAGGAGACAAGGGGGCGTTCGGAACGACATGGCTACCACCAATTATGTTGGTACCGAGGCCTGGCCATCGAACCATGGAACTTGCTCTTCTCGCCGGCTTCACCACCCATCTTCTCCAAACCACACACACCTGCAAGCGCACCCTCCCATCGCCACACTTCTCGTTTCCAATCCTCACAGTCTCAACCTTGTCCTTCCTACCCCGAAACCCCACCCTTGCCAGTGGGCAGTGTCTTCGTGAACATCCATAGTCCCCGTGTCCTGGCTCGCCAGCACACCCAGTACGGCTGACACGGTCGACGTACGATGCAACTGAAGTGGGCATGTTGTATCTTATCATGTGGACGTGATGCGGCAGGTCCATATCACGAGCGACGAGGTCCAAGGCTAGGCACGAGAATGCGGAGTTCGTGATTCGCGAAGGCGCGCCGTGTCTCGCGACGCCTGGGCTGCGAGGCTCGAGATGAGCATGCGAGCGCGACGGCAATTGATGAAAACACAACTGCCACTAATCCGCCTCCTTCCTCTATCACTTCCCATATCTTGGAGGGTTTGCACCTACTTCTCTTTAATCAATCCTTGAAGGAATTTCAAAACCTTGACTATGGATGGGCACCCAAACAGTGTTTCTCGCCCTTTTCCGTGGTGTTTTCCTGATCCATCATTCAACAAGCTGGGTTGGGAAACATCCCCCCCCCCCTTTTTTTTTGGCACCCCTTCAACTTTTAAGAGCCCACCAAGTACTGTGCAAATGACCCTGGAGAGGTTTTCAGAAAGCTTCTTTTATCCAAACAAGAGAAAGAAAAGACAGAAACCAACATCACACTGTTTTGAATGGCTCCTATGAAAGCATGTGGAAAATAAGTCCAGCATGTTGTTGCCCGTCCCTTTTAGGTGATTTCAACAGCTAACTTGGATCTTCAAAGTCCTTCCAAATCAAGGGTCCCTTATATTACTCAGGGTACATTCATTGTTCACCCATACCAGGCAGTTCAGAATTCTACTGACCAATTTCAGCCACTAGAAGACCTTTATTGGCCTTTACAAGGTTTCAAAGGGGGCAGTTGCGTACCAGCTTCGGTGGGAGAACCCTCTCATCCTATGGCAGAAATGAAGCCATGTTTCCTAGCGAGGTAGGTATTATACCTAGGTGATAGTATTCATATGAGCTAAGTCCCTAGGTATGTATTCGTTCTGGGCACGGAGAAAACGAAGAACTTCGTCCTTTCATCTATCCGTGCACCTACCATACCTCATATACCTACTGCACTACTGCACCTACCTACCTTATATAAAAGGCAAAAGCAGAGATTTACCATCAGATCGAGGGTTTCTAATACAAGCCGAGAGGTTCTGTCTGAGTAGGGCTGTAAGTGGAGGGGGCGGATGTACAGAGACATTAATAGAATCTTGGGAGATCTCCTCTTTTCTTCTGCTCGTACGAAGAAAATGGACAAGTGGGAGAGGAATAAAAAGTATTGCAAGGGATATAAGTCTTAAGCCCGAGCTGACAACATATTAGTGTAGCGAGAGGGGCGGCGTATTATGGAATACCGAGCCTAAATCCGTCCGATTACCATATCAACGAAACACCATGGCTGAAATCAATCGACCCGGGAACTCATCAGCCTTGACTTCAGTAATGTATAAATATGCTTCAAATCGCGAATACCACTGGTGCATTGCATCTCAGTAAGTCTCTTCCAAATTCACTCGACAAACTGCCACCGACCTACATCACTAGGCTTTGATTATTGCCATCCTCGATACGCGGCGACAGCATCATGCATACTAGATACCATGCCCTCATTGGAGTCGCTACCGCGATTCCCGTCCCAGACCCCAAGCCCATTCTATCCGTAAGCCCCATCGTGCTCCCAGCCCCCGACCGACCCGTCCATCTCGAGCTACGAGTGACAGTCCCCACAACCGGGACTGCCCTCCCCATCATCCTCCTCTCCCATGGCCAAGGACGAAGCAGCTCCCTCTCCTCTCTCGAAGGCTACGCTCCCCTGGCGGAGTTCTGGGCAGCCCACGGCTTCGCCGTGCTGCAACCGACGCACCTGAGCTCCAGGTTCCTGGGCCTGAGCGCACCCCAGGGGCAGGAGCTCTTCTACCAGGACCGGGTGGAGGACATGGTGCGCATCCTGGACGGCCTCGACCTCGTCGAGGCCGCCGTGCCGGGCCTCGCAGGGCGACTTGACCGCGCCCGCGTGGCGGTGGCCGGACACTCGGCCGGGGCCTGGACGGCGACCATTCTGCTCGGGGCGAGCAACACCGACCCGCGGGACGGGTCGAGGTGGCACAAGCCCGAGCCTCGTATCAAAGCGGGCGTCGTGTTGGCGGGCACCGGGAACGGAGGTGCGGACCTGTCCAAGTTTGCGAGGACGACGCTCGTCCCATTCTACGGGACCGACTTTGGCACGATGACGACGCCCGCGTTGGTGGTGTTTGGTGACGAAGACGTCGGGCCCCATCTGACGGTGCGCGGTGCGGACTGGCATGCTGACCCGTACTCGCTGTCATCGGGGCCGAAGGATTTGCTGACGCTCAAGGGGGCGAAGCATGGACTAGGTGGCATTAGTGGTTGGGATACGGCTGAGGCGGACGATGATGGGAGTCCGGAGAGGTTGGCGATTGTGCAAAGGATGACCTGGGCTTATTTGAAGAGTCAGCTCTATGAGCATGATCCAGCTTGGACGGAGGCGTGCAAGGCTTTTGCAGGTCTTGAGGAGCAGGGATCGTTGGAAAGCAAGACATAAGCGGATAATATCGATGTATATATAGCAAGTGAACCTCTGGCAATCTCCACTCCTCAGATGTAATTCCTGCCACCTCTCACCTTCAACCCAGACTCGGCCCGTATCCGCCTGATGACCTTTCGAGCTTGTGTAAGGATGACACCCTCGTCTGCCTGGACCAGTTGACGGTCCATGACTAAGACCTTCCCATTAACCACCACCATCTCGACGTCTGCTCCGGTACAGGAATACACCAATGTCGTGACCGGGTCGACTCCGCCCTCCAAGAGCTGACTGGGGTCAAAAGGGGCACAATAAAGACCACCAGCATCTAGCACGATGAAATCTGCTTTCTTCCCAACCTCGAGGCTACCAACGTCTTTCTGCAGACCCAGAGCTTTGGCAGCATTGATTGTGGCCATCTCTAGAACTTGATCTGCACTCATGACGGTAGCATCATTCCTGTACCCCTTATGAATGAGTCCCGCAAGACGCATCTCCTGGAACATGTCGTACGAGTTGTTGCATGGCGCACCATCTGTACCCAAGGCCACAGTCACACCAAGTTCCAACATGTCTGGAACCGGTGCGATGCCTGAGGCGAGTTTGCAATTGCTTGATGGGTTGTGCGCAACGAAGGTACCAGTGTCTCGCAAAATGGGTAAGTCGCTTGGTAGATCCAAGTTGACCATATGAGCTAGCACCGTATTCCTTCCCCTGCCTATGAGATTGTTCTTCTGGCAAAATTCAACTGGACTGCAGTCATAAATCTGGCGGTAGATGTCGAGATCTTTCGGAGCTTCAGCACAGTGCATAGTCAAACCAATCCCTCGATCTGCACATGCGTCTCCGATGGCCTTATGGTCAGAGGCGGGAGATCCCCTGGGAGTACCAGCTGCCATCCAAACGTGGAGCCTGCCTTCGATAGATCCGTGGAATGCGTCGTGTGCGGCCAGCGCAGACTCAACGGACATGCTAGATACATCCCGGTCTCGCGGGTCTACTATGCCGGTCTCTTTGTTGGTCTCTTCGACTTTGACCAATTTCCCCTGGATATAGATTAGAGTGGCAGATCAGTGCAACATATAAGGTGCGAAAAGACTCACCAAGCATGCTCTGATGCCCATCTCATCCACAGCTCTGACCACATTTTCAAAGCCACTCCGATGCGTCAACATCGCCTCAAGGAAACAAGTTGTCCCACTTTTCAGCATCTCGGCAATCGTCAGTCTGGCACCAGCATATCCATCCTCCCCTTCAAAGCTTGCCTCCAGGGGCCAGATCGCATCACATAGCCACGAGTGTAGAGGAAGGTCTTCAGCCAGCCCTCGGAGCAGTGACTGGGCGAGATGAGCGTGAGTGTTGATCAAACCCGGTAGAATTAGCTTGCCGGTACAGTCCACGATCTTGGTATTAGCCGGCAATGCCGAACTTTTGAGAATTGACTCGGTCTTGTCCACGGCGGTGATTTGGTTGCCTTCAACAAGCAAGGCTCCGTCGAGAACTATGCGCCGGCTCGGATCGACGGTGATTATCGTGCCATGGATGTAGAGTGATAGGTCGGTCGACATGATGAAATTCCCGATCTAGTTTCAGGAACAGGGCTGTGTCAGGTGGTGGGCTCGAACTAGGAGCACCGCAAATAATCAGAGACCGCTAGCCCACATTTCACTTCATGTTGCAACAACAGAGCTGACACATGGAGAGGTTGTTTCTAATAAGCCAGGCTTTAGCCAAAGTGCCGGTGCTTTCTCGTATCTCTTTGTTATCGTGCCTGACACTGTACGGAGACAGGCGACACCCGAATCTTTGCGGAGAAGGCAGGGGCTTATCGGCATATAACCAGTTCCCTGGAACGTAGAATGACACATGACCACTGATATCAGCGACCTGATATGGATACTGAGATATCACGGTTTCATGACATGCCTGTCCTTAGCTGCATAAAGATGCCTGCCCTTCCCCCAACGAATCATTTTGTGAAGGCCGACAGACCGCAATTGGCGAAATATTTTACTGCTGGCCCAAGATGGAACCACATCTTCCCTCCGACTCTGGGAAAACGAGCATGCCAGCCACCTCGCCATACGACGACACTCAGGGATCGGTTGACGATGTCCAAGGCAAAACCAACCTTGGTGTCAAGTTCCAGAGTTTTATAGCCCAAATCACAAGCAAAGAAGGTTGGCTAGGTGACTACGACTATGTCTACCTCGTGACTCCTAACATCTTTTATTTTAACCGGAAGTACAAGAACTACTCAACTCCATTCTACGGCCTCAATGATCGCGTGCCAATCCTCTTGATTATCATCTTGGGATTCCAGCATGCCTTGACCATGATTGGCTCGGTCGTCTCACCTCCCTTGGCCATCGCCGGAGGAGCCTTCTACCTCTCCTCAGCCCAAACGTCTTACCTCGTCTCAGCAGCGTTCATCACGACAGGCATTGCCACCGCGATCCAAGTAACCAGAGTCCACCTCAAGGGCACCCCGTTCTACATCGGCACAGGACTACTCTCCGTCGTTGGTCCGACGTTCGACATCATCGCCGTCGCGATATCGTACACCAGCGTGCGGTACAAAAACGGCACCTGTCCCACAGCAGACGACGGGACCCAGCTTCCTTGCCCGGAGGCGTGGGGGGCTATGTTGGGCACGATTCTGTGCACGGTCTGGGTGCAGATCCTGATGTCGCTTGTCCCACCAAGGCTACTGAACAAAATCTTCCCCAAGATCGTGACGGGATCTCTTCTGCTTCTGGTAGGAGTCTATCTCGTCTCGAGCGGCATGCAAAACTGGGGTGGATCGTCGAATTGCAACGCTGGAGAGGGATTCTATGCTCTCTGCCCTGACATCACTGCGCCGAGACCACTGCCCTGGGGACATCCGAAACTCATCGGCCTGGGCTTTAGTGTTTTTGTCACGGTGATCGTGGTTGAACAATTCGGCTCCCCCATGATGAAGTCCGCGGCGGTTTTACTCGGTCTGGCAGTTGGTTGTGCCATTTCAGGCGCTACGGGATATTGGTCACGGGAAAATATTGACTCCGCACCTGTGGTGACCTTTCTCTGGACTCACACCTTCAAGCTTTCTGTTGATGGCGCCCTTGTGCTGCCGCTGTTGATCATGTTCATCTGTGAGGGTGTCAGTTGCATGCCGGATATTCTGGCCACGGCGGAGATCTCTGGCGTTGATGTCGAGGGGACAGAATTCAACAGCCGAATCCAGGGCGGCATTCTCTGCGATGGATTGGGCAGTCTGATCAGTGCGCTTGGGACTGGCCTTCCCATGGTCTCGCAAGCTGGTAACAACGGAGTGATCGTGTTGACTGGCTGTGCGGTGAGTGTCTTGGGCACTCAGGTCTCGATGAAGCGATTGCTAATCTTCCCCTTCCATGTAGAGCCGAAGAGCAGGGTGGTGTGCCTCAGTCTTCCTCGTCCTCATGGGAATATTCGGAAAGTTCGGCGGCGTCTTTGCAGCAATGCCTCCCTCAGTATTGGGCGGCATGCAAGTTTTCCTCTACAGCACAATCGTCGTAGCCGGTATCCGTGTCCTTAGTCTGGTACCGTTCACACGGCGGAACAGGTTCATCCTGACTTGCTCACTCGGCATTGGATTCATCGATATCGTTGCCCCGACCTGGTTTGATCAAATCCTCAATTACAGTGGACCGAACGTTCAGTTGCAAGGCTTTGAACAGGGCATCAATCTTATTGTCAAGACGCCGTTCATTGTAGCCGCTATCATCGGGGTGTTTCTGAACCTTGTATTGCCGTTGGACAAGAGTGAGATGGATGAGATGATGTCTCGAAGGGCGGTGCTGCCACACTCCCGATTAAACAGGCGTGTGCCAGATTCTCATTTTTCAATGGACTAGAGTCTCAAGCCACATCAAAATATGAGTCGGGAGCGTTTTGCATCAGACATTGCTTGGCATACCATTTCTTGCCATATGAAACTGACCTGAATCATCAGTATAAGCAGTGTGCCTTACTCCTCCGGGTCTCTCCCACCACGAGCCTCCATATTCGACCTCCAATCCTCATCGCTCTCGAGATTGATCGCCAACGGCTTCGTGATTGGCGTGATGGACATGCCTTCTTCCTCCAGCATCTTCAGCCTGGCGGCTGTCGCCGGTTTTGACTTGTTGATGCTGTAGATCTTGATACGATGGCAAGACGAGGTAACATGAAGATCCCAATTCCTGGTGAGAGTCAGTCAGTACGGCTTGTGGCTTGCAATTCAAGATGATCAAACTCACCATGCAGACCTAACAAACGTAGGCTGGGTATTCAACGCGTTATCCCAAGTCCTTACACAGAACTCGAGCCATCCCTCAGCATCCACGGGCAGATCAATCTCCCACAGCCTCCACCCATGAAAGTACTTCTTCGTCATCTTCTCGAATGGGGCCTCGTACCAGATACCGCCGCCGTCTCCACTGACCTCAACACGGATCGGCCAATGCCCACCTCCACTATAAGCCCAGCCTCGTAACGTGATACTGCCGTCGTGGACGATCTGATCCTTATCCATGGGCGTCATGATTGCACTACTGACAGGCATATCCTGGATCGAGAACCCATTGGAGTACACAGCATTCTGCTTGCCGACTTGGGGTGTATAGTAAAGATACTCCTTCCTCTGCACAGGCGCCAATGACGGCTCAGAGATGGCGTTGATGCGGTACAGCCACTTGCAGCTCCGCGCACCAATATATCCAAAGACAACAGTACGCAAGGGATACCCGTGGATGCGCGGGAGAGCTTTGCCGTTCATCTCCCAGGCCAAGATAACCTCGTTGGCTTTGACTTTGCGCCACGGGACGGAGACACGGTAGTTCATGACCTTCCCCTTTTTGAAGTACGAATCTGCCCCAAAGAACTCCAAGTGGCCAGCCCCAGCCTCGGGTGTGAGACCACCGCAGTACTTGATGACTTTCTTGAGAGACACGCCCGTCCAGACCGCGTTGCCGATGGCGCCCTCGCCCCAGGGCGCGTTGATGAGCTCGTCGCCATCGCCGGGGTACTCGTGGATCTGCTCGATGCGCCGGGTCCCTGAGCACTGCAGGGTCACCGTGCTGGTCTGCCGGGGGAAGAGGCTCTCGTCCTGAAGTTCGGCTAGAGTGATGCGTTTTGGGTTCTTGACGTACCCTCCGATGTCCACAAAGTATTTCTCCGCGTCGATCTCCGGGACGCCGCCGTGGTTTCGAACGAAGAAGTCGTTGTTGGGGGTGATGGCGTCCGCTACGAGGCGTTTCTGGGGATCTGCGTCAGTCACAGCAGTTCAACATCGAAACGTCAAAAAGACTTACTCGCGGAGGCTCCCCGTTGTAAGGGAATTGCAAAACATGCACCATGTCAGGGGATTTCTCCTTCAAGACGTACTGCCAGGATGTACCTGGAATATGCGCGACAGACGGTCCCAGCGCATAGTGATACTGCTTGAACCGCTCTCCAGTCAGGAGAGGATTGTTCGGTGGGACATACTCAAGCTGGAACTCGGGAGGCTATGATGGCGTCCTCGTCAGTCATGCTTCATGTGGCAGTGGACGAGATGGTAGCACACATCAGGGAAATCGTAGGTTGCGAGAATCTCCTCCGCCTGCTTTCTCTTCTCAGGGTACTCCTCCCATTCGATATATCCGTTCCATCCGTCGCGTTCCTCGGCGAAAGTGGGCAATTCCCCTTTTGGATGAAATGGGATAGCCTTGGGTTCAGCTGGGGCCATTCTGGTAGGAATTGATATAATTGATTCGAAGAGTAACTTTAGCCGGGTGCCAGCAGGAACTCCGGAAGTCTGAAGAATGGGGAACTGGAGGGCAGCGATCGCTCTATATACGGAGTGATAAAGCTCTTAAAGTTAGGATTCCCCGAACTCAAAAGCATGGTAGAAACGGATAAGCGGATTGCATCTGCATCACAATACAATGACATTACCTCTCATTCCAAGGCACATGGAAACATACTAGTCTAACTTGCCCCGGACAATTGATGCAGTGGTGTCGTCATCTTTACAGGATATTTGATCAGTGCCCGAAACTCCGACGAGCTCCGGCCCTTGCAGCCGTGGTGTTCTATTCCAGTGGAACTGCAACGCTGCAAGGGACACGCAGGGAAAGCAAACTCCTAGCCGACCATTATTCCTTGATAGCAGCACCAAAGGCGGATTGTATATCGGAGACCATATATGTTGCTTCGGAGACTCTGATCTGATTATCGTGCGGCCATAGAAGTGACGTCCGGAAAGCCTCTGCAAGCTGAGATCGAGCAGGCGAGATCTGGAGGATGCGGCAATTCAGCGCGCCAACTTCCCGTGTAGTGAGCATGAACGAGAGCATATGGTCGGTTACCCAGATGGCGCACATCAGGCAGTGGGGGTTGTGTACTGCGAGGGGTATGTCAGCGACAACGCGAATTTCGGCTGGGAAAGTGTGGGAGTGTAGGCACTTACGCAGGAGTATGATGCTTGAAGCGTCACTTTGGAAACGTCACTTCGGAAACTTTTAAGGGCACACCTGCCAACAAAATGGGGCATTGTGAGCCAGAGACGTCGTACAGTGATAGGTTCTTGACCTCGAACTTTCAGTGGAGCGGATCAAGTCTTCACTATGTGCTCCATCTTCGGTCTTGAGCCGTTTGTTTTCTTGCTTTACTGGATAGGAAGTGCTTCTGATAACGCCTCCGACCACAATCAAATTGATGTTCTTCATCGTCGTACTGAAGGATGAATCGATTTAGGATTTGACGTGTATGGGATGGCCGTGTGGAACCCACCGGTTCTTGCCGCCTATCTAGAGACTCTCACCACCAGATCGGAAGATGTTCTGCCGCGTCATCGAGTCGATAGGAAGTATCGAAACTTCCATGTGGTGAAGACCTCCTTGCCGGGCCTGTCTTCCTGTCACCGGGTTCAACTTCCGGCTTCTGAGCGTACGTGACAATCCTGATCTTCATTGGTATTACATGTCAATACAAAAGACCTTTGGGATTCTCGAATTGTGCTCACATAGAAGTAAATGCGTGTAAGTCGGTGTTGAGAACATCCTTTCGTACGTCGACGAGCATTTCGTTCACTTCTTCACTGGTCACCCCAGACCTTCACCCACCGTAGCCATTGTAAACGGACATAACACTGATGTCATATTCTGCTGGCCCATCTCTCCTAGACGTTTTAGGTCCGACTCGACAATCTAGGGGTTTAGCGGCAGCGCGTGCTTGATTTGGACGACCCTTTGAAAGCCTATCTGTTCCAACTGGGAATGGAACTCGAGAGCCGCGAACAAGTTCTTCCCTTGTCTCCTCAGCTTTAAGTGTAGATTTCCTCAGGTTGTGCACCGTGTTTCAGGACTTACTTTCAATCACTTGTTCGTTCCAATCTTTCAACGCTTGTCCTCTGCCCTTTGCGAATCCATTTGTCGATTCCACTCGAACCATCCATTCTTGAATTTCAATCCACCCACCAGCGTTGAGGTTTTGGAAGGCTGATTTGAATATGGAGGCGTGATCGGCTGCATAAGTGAGAAAACGGACATGAACATAGTCGAACTTCTCCTCGAATTCCCATGGAGCCTCTGCGTTCGCAACAGCAAAATGGCAATTTGGAAACGGTCGCTCATTTTTAGCATCGACGATGCCTGAGACATCCCAATTGGGGAAGGCATGCAGATCGATGCCGATGTCCTGGCAACTTGGAAACTCATGTGCTATCACAGTAAGCTGGTTAGAGGTAGCTGACCCCGGGTGAATCTCACGACACGGGACTGGGAAACGAACCAAACTCCATCGCCCATGCTCCTGTCCCGGTGCCAACATCCAGAGCTCTGTTGGGTGGATACTTGTGTAACGGGGCGTGATAGAGCTTCCCATGAAGTGCTAGTGGCATCTGGTGTTGGAGGTCTACAGTACTGACGTCAGTTCCTATTTCCAATCATGTCCTTCGCGTGGATCTTAAAGGCTTACCTGTGCGGATCATCTGGTGCTATATCGGCATGGGCCGTTAGTAGATCCAGAGCATGGAAGGAAGGTTCAGAACAATTTTGTTTAGCCCAACCTTATCTAATGGAGAAACTCGATGTGCTTGGTTACGCAAGAAGGTGTAGTGATTCGGCAAAAGCATCGAACATGATTAAAGTACCTACCTAGGTAGTAACTATTTCAAATTCACTTGACCCATCTGTCTTTGCCATCTCTACCCGACCATCAGGACCAACTTTTGCATTATGATTCGTTCCAGATCAGGAGTTGCATAGCTTTGTGATAGGCGTAGACCCCAGGTGTTCACTCTGAGAGATATCAAAAATTGCCCGATGAAGCCGCCTCTGAAGTGTCGACCACCTAGATGGTAAATCGAGAAGCGGAGAGAGCCACAGCCTCCCGTGAACGGATATCCATATTTGGTGTTACGGATCGGATGAACATTTCCACGTTAGCTCTCAATGCTCCGGGCGTTAATCAATACTATATAAGTTCTGGTATTGACGAAGAGGCCCGCCAGCCTCATCGTGGTTGAAGTGGGTACACCTGCAGTGTTATGAGTTGCGCAGACGAAGCATGATGGTCTTTGTGTTGACTTTTGTGCCTCAATGGAGTTACTGTGATCTTGTCACTAGAGGCCCATCTCTTCCGCTGTCAGACATTCTCGACCTTGACGGGAGAAATGAAGTTCATCTGGCACCGCTATCAGACCCATCAGAATTGGCATCCCATGATGCCAGTAGTCTGAGATGATCTGGTTCCGCCTCTGCCTTCGAATTTTCTGATTGTTTCCTCGGGATACCTGTCTCGGACTGGCACATTTATCATGATCACACATTCCATAGGGTCTATCTCGAAATTTGCGCAGCCAAGTTTTCACAGAGAATAGAAACGGACATTTGTAACAAGAGTAAGAAGTAGGCTGCCTATCCGACGATATGTATAGTTTGGGATACATTGATCCAAAATGTACTTGGTGAAACTGCTCAATACAGATTGGTTGAGAACACTGGAGGTAGGAACGTGGCAGAGTTGTGCGGTCGACCCGGTGGTCTTGCACTTTGACAGCAAAAGATGACCTCACATGTGTTGGGAATAGCTGTACCAACAATCATGGTGAGATCTTGTGAGTGGAAGGTGACTGCTGTTTGTAATGTCTCGAGGGAACCACCCCCCCCCTGCAATCCTGCGTGAAGCAGCTCGCCGCACCGCAGCTCAAAGGTCGTCGCTGGCCCATCAATTTCAACAATGACCCCTTCAGTGGCTGGATGGTGTAGTGGTCTTGCATTCTCGCTTCGGGTTTCCCCCTTCTCTGCTACAGAGAAATGTGAGAGGACCTGGGTTCGATCCCCAGTCCAGCCCTTTTTTTCTTTTCTTTTTTCTTACCATTTGGAGGAGGTCTGTCTATGCAAACATGAGATCCTTGTTCCCCAGTGCCCACCCATCCATCGTACGTGTATTAATGTTCGGAACGTTATTTGTATTCCTACCATGAGGATAGAGGGGATACTCATTAATGATCTTGTAAATTGAATTATGGACTAACCTGCCGGCAGCCACTGATGCGCCTCGTTTGCATCTAAAGCCCTCCTCCCACCTTCCCAAACTTACCAAAGTCACTCTTGTACGACCGCGCTACCTGCCCACTTCTACCGAACATCCTCCTCGACAACGTGCTGTTGAAGCCTGAATACGTCCCCACGCTGGGCGGCAAGTCCTCGACCTTGGTGCCCCACGAGCTCTCGTTCTTGCCCAGGGTGAGCACCAGCTCCTTGCCCTCCGTGAAGAAGCTGTGGTCGATCCAGTTCTTGGTGTATGGCTCGCCATTCAGCGTGGCCGATTGGATGTAGATGGCCTTATACGTGGGGTCGAAGTTGACGTTCCGGATCGTTGCCGTCCGTCCCGTGACGGGTGACGTGATGTTGACGCTGGTGAAATAGGGCGGGGTGATGAGGTAGACGTCCTGGCCCGGGTTGGGGAACAGGCCCATCATGCTGAAGGCGAGGAAGCTGCCCATGGCGCCACTGTCGTCGTTGCCAGGAAGGCCATCGGGGACGGGGCTGAAGAATGCGGGAATATAGAAGTGGGAGCGCTCAGCGGACAGGGCGGGACGGCCGGCGTAGTGGTACTGGAATACGGTGAGGAACGCGGGTTCGTTTCCGATGTAGGTGATGTTCGTGTCGTGGAGGTAGTCTAGGCGCCGGATAAAGTTCTCAGGTCCGCCGAAGAGGGTGATGAGCTCGGCTTGGTTGTGAGGAACGAAGCTGCATTGATGTGAGTAGATAGCAGAGGAACAATAGGATTGGAACGGGAAGGTGTCATCTCACAAGCTGTATTCCCAGATACTGCTCTCGAATGTCTCCCTTCCAGTGTTCTGCAGTGAGCACGCTGCCCCCGAATTGTCGATGTTGCTGCATTGCAAAGGATCCTGGAAGCCCCAAGTCTCGTTCAGAAACTTGGGCTGAAAGAAGCCCGTAAAGCCCGTGTTGGTACCATCGGCCAGGGCAGAGGTCTGGTCGGGCTTGTACAGGTTCTCCCAATTGCCGCTCGACTCGAGGTACTTCTCCTGATCGGCCGTATTGTTCAAGCCCGCCGCAATCTGTGAGATACAGTAGTCGTTGTAGCTGTATTCCAGCGTGCGGGAGATACTCCTCGTCATCGTCCCGAAACCCTTGTAGTCGAAGTCCTGCACGGGGACATAGCTAAGGGCTTTCCACGAGTCAAGGCCGCCTCGCCCTTCGCAGCACCAATCGAAGGGCTCAACTTCGGCATCCTTCACGACAGCTTCGTAGCCGAGGTTCCACTGTGAAGAGATCAGCATCTCCGCACTCAATTGAGACAAGGACCATCTGAGACGGTTTGGTAGCTCACATCGATGCCCGCGGACAGTCCTTTGATGAATCCGTCTGCCAGAACGTTGTCCGCATTGGATCCGCCCTGTAATACGTCAGCGAAGAACACACATCACTGCACAAGATGAAGCTTGCCTGTGTGTAGCCTTTGTTCAGTTGCATCCGGCAATCCGGTAGCCAACCAAGGTTGCTATAGGTATCGATGAGAGATCGGATCATGGCCTCTACGGCCACTGAATCAACGACGGTCAAGAACGGGATCTGTGAACGAAAAGAGTCCCAGAGACTGTCCGCTCCCGTCAGCTACGATCTTCAACGATCTGATTGCACTGCTCACCAGTAAAATGAGTCAAAGTAAGGCTCATTGCTCGACCACAGCGGATTTTCCCCAGTGTAGTTCTGCGGATTGATCATCGTCCGGTAGAAGCCACTGAAGAAATTTGTCACAAACGATTCGTTGACCCCCGTTGAGTCCACGGAGATGGGACTGAGCTTCTCCCTCCAGATCGTCTTCGCAGCAGTCCTGACGGCATCGAAGTCAAAGTCGGGGATCTCCGACTCCGCATGCGCGCAAGCCTGCTCCGAACTGATGAAGCTCACCGCCGAGCGGACGGTGATGGGGCTGCTACCGCTTGTGAACCTGACGAAAGCTCCTCCAGGTAGAGGGAAGCCGTTGATGGACCGCGAGATGGTGAAGTTCTTCACGTCAGCGCTGGCACGGCTGTTGGAGTAAATCCCGTTGTCAAGAATGTCCGCCCCGGAGAAGTCGGTGCAGAAGTGCAGCACGTAGGTACCCTGCCCAAAGCTTGGCAAGAACCTGGCGTTGCCGGTGATACGTCCGGTGGTGGCGTCGACGGCGATGGTCCCGTTGTCCTGGCGCGAGTCCGAGAGATCCGTGAGGTCCTGGAAGATCAGGGGCTGTTCGGTGGTGTCATTCCCCCCCGATGCGGGGAAGGTGAACTTGAACAGCGACGTGTGCTGCGTCGTCGTCATCTCCGTCTGGATGCCGGTATCCAGGGTGATGCTGAAGTAGCCCGGCTCGGCAACGACGGTAGTGTTGTCGAACGTACCAAAGTTCGCACGCGTCCCCTTCGGAAACTCACATCCGTTCACGTCCCCGCCGGGGCAGCTGCTGTAGGCGAACAGGGCAAAGTTTCCGAGAGACGCACCGCCCCCCGTGCCGGAGTCGTGCATCAGGGAGAAGCCCGTGACGTTGGAGCCGTCGAGGGTGAAGCCTCCCTGGTTGCTGTCGGAGTTGGTGTCTGCCACTGCCTTGGCCATGCCATATGGCAGCGACGCACCCGCGAAGACGTTGCCTCCATTGCTGGATCCGATGAGGGGATCCACAAAGCCGAGGTTGTCCACGGTGCTCTGGCCGAGGGCGAGTCCGGCCACCAAGAGCCAGACAAAGAGGCAGCAGGCTCCGATGGGAGACATGGCTCTAAAGCTAGCGTGTAGATCCCTTCTTCGAGTGTAGTGAATATGCCAAGGCCTAGATTATGCTGTGGAATGATAGGGCGTGAAAGCTGAGCGATAGAATATCGGTGATAGAATATCGGACATACAAACGAGTGTTGGATGCAAGAAAGAAAACATGTCAGGAGGCGAGTCGAGCCTTCCTTTCCATATCGAAATTCACACAAGAGAAGGAAGATGGGCTCACGGACTCCATTTATAGCTCGTGTCATGATGATTCAAGTCTAGCTGCAGACTACGGAAACAAGCTCAGAGCACGATATTAGCGATGGACTCGGCCCGGAAGTGTGTGCATTTGTGATCTCGGCACCATGCAGGACCGCAGGAGTGAGTGTCGATCCGGATTAAACTGCAGCAGTCAGTTGCTCGATGAAGACGACCACGACGCGGTTCTCTGCCCACCACTACTGCAAGCTAGGCCGGGGCCTTATCCTACCCCATGATCCATCCACCTGGCGCCAGGCATGTCAGGTGGGGCTCATGGGGCAGTGGTTATATGGTTGCTTCTTCGATACGCTCTCCTTTTTTCCTTGTTATTGAAGGCTCGCCTGCGGCTGGGAGCTGGGAGTGGTGGAAAGGTTTATTGCAGGAGGCAATCAAAGGTAAAATAGAATAAAAAACTTGTGAAATTACAAATGGGGCTGGCGGGCTTGGTGTCACCGCAGAACTCAAAAAGAGTGACGGACCTATTTACTATAGTAGTAACATTCATAGCCGTCGTTGCTATACTCCAGGATTACCCCCCATCCAGCGGCCGGCTTGCATAAGCGACCTTGAACCTTGAGGGGATCTTTCATTTAGTGCTACTATGATGTAGTGTACCAATGTACTACGGCAGGAGGGGTGGGGGTCCCGGGGGCGTGGACGTGTAGGTGGGGCATGGGCATGGGCATGGGCATTCAAGCTTCCCGATACGGCCTTCTAGTGACCTAGAATAGTACGTACTATGTTCAAAGTATATTGATCATAACGGCCTGTCTCGCTGGCCTATCACGCGACACCCTGGGTGTGCTTCTACGTCCTGTACCTTGCATGAAACGAACCCCTTCCAGGCAGGTCGCTGTCCTCTCCTGCGACCTCAAATGAACACCATGCGGACACACGTTTGTCTCCTGAGCGGTGGAACCGAAAGTGTGAGATCCATGCTGTTCCGTCGTCACACGCGCGGATTTGGGAAGGAAACATTCGAGTGTGACATCCGCATTTTCTCCCGCATTTCCGTAGTGTTGGGACAATAGCCCTTTGTTTACAGCGCAGGCTGGAGGCGGGAAGCCCGGGTAGGGGGGGGGTGCCTCGATGTAACCCGGACCCTGAGCCTGATTACGAGACCGACCCGAACCCTCCCGACGTCAGGTGGCGAATTCCAACGTTCTGGTCTGAGATGAGAAAACTGTGCGCCGGCTCGATGATAACCTGAAAGCTGAGACCTGGTCGAAAATCCCCAATAGTCATGGGAAGAAAAGAACCATCCGTCGGCCGCCCACCTGCTGCTTTCCGGCGCGATGTCCGGGCAAAGCAAGCGAAAGCCACCCTCAACAAAGTCATCCCCTCGATGCTCTCTGCCCATCCCCGGGCACGGCGTGGCATCGAGGCTTCGGAACTCATAGTAGCACCGTCGGCCAAGTCTCTTCAGCCAGGGAAGTCGAAGGGGGGAATCGACGCTCCAGAGCCTCGCCCCGATCGTCTAGCCGGGCCTCGTCTGACCATTCGGGCCACCGACACTCTCACAGCAGCGCGCTCCCTTCTCAGCAACACCAGTAATACCACGAAGAAGGTGGCCATGCTCAACATGGCCTCACCGCTATCTCCGGGCGGCGGCTTTCTGAACGGAGCGACGAGCCAGGAGGAGTTCCTGTGTATGCGCACGACGCTTCTGCCAGCCCTGCGGGACGAGTTCTACCGCCTGCCAGAGATCGGGTGTGTGTATACACCAGATGTACTTGTCTTCCGCTCACCCTCAGTTAGCGAGGATAGTATCCTGGACAAAAAAGAGAGATGGTTCGTTGACGTCGTCAGCGCTGCGATGCTGCGCCTACCAGAGACGGAAGTGGACGAGGAGACGGGCCGGGGAGAGTATGTCCATGGCAAAGACAGGGAGCTGGCAATAGAAAAGATGAGGACTGTGATGAGGGTCTTCCAAGCAAAAGGTGTCGTGAAGATTGTATTGGGGGCATGGGGCTGTGGCGCATACGGCAATCCTGTTGGTGAGGTTGCAAGGGCTTGGAGGAGGGTGTTGGTTGGTGAGAAGCCAAGTAAGGGCAAGAAAAAGGGAGGCTCTGAAGCCCAAAGTCAAGAATCATGGCACGATTTTGAGGATATCGTGTTTGCCATCAGGGACAACAGCATGGCAGAGGCCTTTCAATCGGCATTTGGAGGGGCCTTGGAATGGGTAGATGAAGATGAGGCAGATCAGCCAGGCAATGGTGATGATGTTGAAGAGCAAGTGCGAGTCGAAGAGCTGCTTGGGAGGATTAGTGAGCTAAGAATTCGCATCGATCGTGCTCCAGATTCTCGTGTCAAGGAGGGACTCGCAGCTGTACTAGCAGGGCTACAGAATCAACTACCTGAAGACAAGGGCACGTTGGTCGTTGGTAACCAAGCTGCAGGTAGTGAAGAGGAAGAAGAAGACGGGAGAAACAAAAACTAAAGGAGAACTACATGGATGAAGAAGGAAGCAGTGACTAGGGTGATTATCCGTAGAAAGGTAGTGTGGTTCTGGGCTCGGGTCTATCATCCTGCGCATTGCGACATTCAAGAGACAATCGGGCCCTATGGAAGCCTAGACTCACTTCTTGCCCACTTTCCAACCGAAGGACCTGCTGGATCACTTGAATTACACTGTTTGTTTGTCCCCAAACAAGACCTTGAAAGGTTGGAGTTTCGGTCGAAACTTCTAATCTACTTCCCATCTTGCAAGTTCAGGTGGTTTCACCCGAGAACCCCCCCCCCACCTGGTCTTTGAATCACTACATTCGGACCAACCTCAACGTCAATACGACCTCCATCTCCTCCCTGATCCAAAGTCTAGAATCCGGTTGTCGACTATCATCATGGCGCAGCCCGTGATCCTTCCGTTGGCATCGGTCCTCGACAAGTCCGATGACCCTCCGCAAGAATCTGTCGCCTGGTCGCTGAAGCTGTCTGGTGTCCACCAAGACGTCTGTGACCTGCCCGTTATCAGTACAAAGTGCATCATGTGGTGAGTTACCTACCTATAGAATCGAATCTAATCCTGGCATCACATCCTGGCATCACATCCTGGCATCACATCCTACGGGGTGTCCGACCGTGGTCAGATCGTTTGTGGCGGAAGCTGATGGGGGTTTGCCATTCGCCGCAAAGCCGCCCTTCTTCCTGCTACCTCTACCTTTGCCATATTATCCACTTCCTTCATTGAGCCAAATCAATAATATCCACTGAAATTTGAACCGCAGTAACAAGCAGTCGACGGTAAAGTGCAAGTGCAAAGAGGCACTCTACTGCTCGAGAGACTGCCTGGAGGATGATGCTGTGCTGCACAGGTCGTTGTGCAAGCAAGCCGAGGCGTTCAGCACCACCAACCACAAAGACGATAACAGCCTCCGAGTCATCATCCTACATGCCAAACGTAATAAGGCCGAGTTCGCCTGGGCTACGGTGACGGACGCCGGCCTCGAGATCACCCACCCCGCCCTCAACGAGTTCAAACTTTCCCAGGTAAAGCTGGCCCCCGTGACCGAACTGGTTAATCTCTATGTGCGAGAATTCAAGCTGACCAAGTGGCTGGGTCACTGTGTCCTCCTCTGGTCTCTGAACAAGTGGATGGAGCTCCCTATCGACTGGGTCAACAGAACCGCCATCTCCATGGGCGGCAAGCCGGGTCACACCGACCTCTTCTATGGCCCTATGGTGATCTCCGTGTTCAAGCAAGACATTGTCGATCTGAAGAAGCGGACGCTGGACCATGTCCCGATGCGCACCCTTCGCCAAGTTGCGGACTACATCCAGACGCTCGACGACAACCCCTGCGTTCCCAACCCAGCCCGATTCGAGTCTGTGCCGGAGCGATACGACCCAGAACCGGGATTGGTGCCCGTCCCCGGCATCAAGATCAATGACAAGATGGAGCTCGAGGTGATGGGCCCGCTGGGGATGACGGCTTCGAAGGAGGCGGTCTGTGTGGCTATCAATCCCAGAGAACAGGGGCAGAGCGCCGCCGCGGTCCCTTTCATCCTCGGGTTAAAGTGGTACGCGCGCACCGCCAAACTGGACGTGATCGTCGAAAAGAAGGTTGGCGACAGGGTCGATGAGGACCTGTCCTGGTTCCAGTGGGCGCTCCGCGCCGTCTCCGACACAGAGAAGCCCGGTGACAAGAAGGCTAGCGCTAAGTACGTCCATCACGACCGGAGCCTGGTTGTCGTGCAGGCGGGAGGCGCGCCTCTGCGTGTCGAGCACATCGAGGCTTTCACCCGGTACCTGCGGCAGTCACTGAAGAAGGACCAGGCGGAGATATCGAGAGAGGGATTCGAGGCCTTCTGGATGGAGAACTATGCTGGCTCTTGTGATGCTCCATCGCCCTATGAGCTCGAGGACCGCCACCCTGTCAACCTCGTGGACGAGGATGCTGACGAGTTGATGGCTCTGGTGGCGACAAACGAGGAGATCAAGAAGCGGGTCTCATCTATCACATCGGTCAGGGCGGAGACTCTGGTGAAGAAGATGATTGAGACGTATCCAGACGAGCAGGTGGTAAAAACCATCAAGGCTCTGATCCTACACTGTCTTGGCGGTAAGGGTATCGAGGACATGCAGGCGATGGTGGCGTCCGACAATGGAATAGAGTCAGTGAGGGTCGTGAAGGAGTTGGCCGGCTCTTACTCGAAGAAGGAGTTGCGCAGGATGGCCCTGTATATTGAGGGATTCGAGGAAAAGGAGTACCTCAGTTGGTTCGAGAGGCCGATTAAGCCACAGTTGTGATCCCCCTTTGCCGATGGCATGGGATATTGGCCTCCACCAACAGTCGCTAGGCGGTCTGGAAGAAAGGAATGCAAAATGGAAAAAAAAAGAAAAAAAAAGGGGAGGGCTTGAAGGGAAAGGTGGCTTGGTACTTGTATAGAATCGAGGTGGGGGATACTGCGAAGAGGATGAAATAGCACAGAAGTGGAACCTTGTAAGGTTATGATAGCAGGCTCTGGGCCTTCAAATCTGTAAATTTCCCTAGATTTAAGCAGCTTTCGGTGGTCTCACCTTGAATCAAGTACATTACACCCTCTGCTGGACAATGCTGTACTAATGCGGCATATTGTATCACCGTAACGAGATAGCGCACTGAGGCGAAATAGGATCGGGGTCGCGCAAGAAGTCCGAGGAAATAGCAGCTAGATTTGTATGTGCGTCAAGAGCGAAAGGATATATAGTCCACCACTCCATCCGAAATGTATATACAAGAAGGAATCCGTGTAGCGAGTCAAAGAGGAGACAGCAAGCAGAAACAGGCAGAATGACACCTCTTTCGTTCCTTCACCAAAATCCAACCATCTATCGACCCAAGCGTGGAAGACGAGCTTCCTCCAGGGGATGCTTTCTCTTTTACGAACCGCTTAGGAGGGAACACACTGGGAGTAATAGTCGTTTGAGTAGGTGCAAGTGTACCCAGACACGCAGCTCGTGGAACCAGTGTAGAAAGATCCACCGCACTGGCCGTACGCAGCGACAGCGCTGCCCGCGCTCGCCGACGTCGTCGTGGCCTTGGCCGTGGTGGTCGTGGTCTTGGCCGTGGTGGTCGTGGTCTTGGTCGACGTCTTCAGGGTCGTGCTCGTGCCGGCGCCGGAGCCGGAGCTGGAGCCCGTGGCGGTGTAGGTGGAGTTGATGGGGCCGAACTTGATGTTGGAGAAGATGACCTTGGAGCTCGGGGACGCGCTCTCCACGTCGGCGGGGACGCCCGAGGAGGTCGAGCAGGTGCCGCGAGCGGCGCCGGCCGAGGTCGAGTCCACGGGGTAGGTGGAGTCGAGCCAGAGCATGTTGGCGTAGTAGTCGTCCCACAGCGACATGACGAGGACCATGCCCTCGGCCAGGGCCTCGCCCATGGCGGTCAGGCCGCCCTTGTCCTGGAAGGAGGTCGAGTCGCCGAAGGCGGCCTTCTGCGCGTCGCAGTAGTCGGCGGTGATGGAGTTGTAGCCGGTGACGCCGGACACGGTGGAGTACGAGTTGGGGATCAGCACGCCGTCCTGGACGTAGTAGCGGCGGATCTCGCTCAGCACGCCGCTGGTCTCGATGAACTGCGTCACGACGGTGAAGACCTTGGAGGTGTCTACGGTCAGGCCGGGGCCGTAGAAGGTGGTGTCGCCCTGGCGGTAGCTGTTGAAGTCGCAGCCATCTGGGTCGCACTCGCCGCTGTACCGGCTGCCAGAGCTGCTGTAGGTTCCTCCACAGGCGTCACCGGTGCACTGCTCCTGCGTAACGGACGTGCAGGGGTGGGGTGTGAAAGCAGTCGAGATCGAGTTGGCCTCCCAGATGTCCTGTTTGCGAAATGTCAGCAAGGCGGAAGCTTGAGAAGTGGTACGAGCAGTAGCTCACCATCTCGGGGCAGCAAGACCCGTGGTCTCCGAGCCCAGTGTTGGCATTATTGCTGGATGATACCCAACCCTCGACGTTGGCCTGGGGGGGGGGGAGGTAGTCAGCAAAGCCATGTCAACCAGCATCCGTGTCGTCAGGATTTGCTTACGGCGCCGTTGATGAATTTCAAGTCACGCGGGCATTGGCTGTCGCAGTAGCCTGTTCCGTACGCTGCGCCGGCTTTGTTGCCCGAGTCCTCAGACAGGCCACCGTCCGCGGGCATGGACACGAAGTACAGCGCGCCATTGAGACCACACTATGACCAATCAGTGCGTGATCGTTTCAGAGCAAGCGGAGTCAACAGGTGCTTTCTCAACATACCGGCAAGTTGGAGACATCCACATCGAAGGTGAACTCGTTGCCCAACAGGTCGAACAACTCATACTCGGTAGATGAGGCCATCAGATATGTGCGCGAGCCGACATTTTCTCCGTTGCTATTCTGCGTCACAAAGTCGAGAGTGAGAGCATCGCCGCTCGCGGAAATGCCGTACGTCGAAGAGTAGTCGGCACCGTCGAGGCAGCAGTCCTCGGCACAGGTAGCATCGGTGCTGCAGATGGAGGTGTCCCACTTGTTTCCAGAGTAGCAGTTGGTGCTGCTGTTCACATCATGGACCCAACGCCAGTTGGCGTCGATGACGACAGGGCCTGTTTTGCTGGTACATGAGCCGGCAGACGTGCAAGTTTCCCATGTGATCGAAGGCTTCGTCTCGGTGGTCAAGGTACAGGTTTGCTGGGCCTTCGCAGCAGCCACGAAGGCGCTGATGGCAGCGATCTTTCTGTACATCTCGCCGCTATTCCAGACGATAATCAAAAAAGACAAACCACGCAAGGGCAAGATAGTGGTCAGAGGGGACGAGGCCAACAAAGGGTGGATGTTGTCTGGTGGACAAGTGCGAAGGATGGGAAAGTTCGGCAAAGACACCATGGTTGCCGTCTTATATATGCTCCCAGAGGCCTATATCGCCATGCCATGGCTACTGAGAATGGTATGGCTTCGAGGGGCAACGGAGGAACTTCCCGGATCCTCAGCAGAGAGGATTCCTCTGGCGGTGGCAAGACGGCCCAGCGAAGCGAGGTACGAGAGTCGTCAGTTTCCAGACGAGTCCTCCATCCTCTCGGACGTTTCCACCCTTGGGAAGCAAGCAGACAGACAAGCAGAAAGAGGCGGCTGCCGGGCCGTTCAAACCTCCAGTTCCAGAGGATCGAACGAGGAGGATGACAATTTTCCGGAATGGGATTCCCTAAAGAGCGTTGCTTGGCTGACTGGAAAAACATCGGCCGTCGACGATATGTGGGACACACGGATGTCGGGAACCACCATCATCTTGGATGCGATGTTGAGTACAAAGGAGTACAAGAAAAACTTGTGGAGAAGTCATGGTTCGCTGGCTGTAGTAGGCCTGATCATGGTGGATCCAAGGTTACTGGAGATCTTCCGGGGGTGGGGCTGGTGTTGGGAAGACACCCGAAAGTAGCGTTATTCCAAGAAGAGGTCAGGTCACGATACGTGATGTTCTATGCGCTGTGACGAGCTGTTCATCTCGTCAGCCCGGAAAGTCAGCCGCAACGAGAGCCGCATGATACTACTCCACGGACGTCGGATGTGTGCCGACGCGAGGGAGAATCATGTGGCCCACTTGATTTGCACGTTGCACTTAAGCTTACCTGGCCAGCGGTAAGTGACAGGTCTTATTAGCCTCTGTTAGCCTGGCAAGCTGGCGGCTTACGATTGGAGGCTTTTTCCTCAGTGGTGGCCAGAAAGAGAAGCGCGGAGGCCTGGTTGCCGAGGGTGAGTCGTGACAGTGAGATGGCACGCTAGAAATGCGCTGTGCAGACCATTTCAGAGGTTCCGAACTGCCTTTCTTGGTCCGAAAAAGAATTCTTGGCCTCATGATGCTGGACGCGTAGGCATAAGTTTTGAAGGAGTTGGCGTCTAGACAGCCATCGACCGCAGACCCCCGGGGGGGGCCCACTCCTGCAGGTCGGAGCAAGCGACCCATTCCTCGAATGTTGTAGGAACGAATGACGGCTAAACGAGCTGTGGCATGGCTCGAAGAGATCACTTGATGCCGGACCACAAGATCCGGATCGAGCGCATGTCAGTAGTCCGACAGGCGTGCTAGGCATGGGCCGCTGCTCCTCTTGCACGCATGTTCATCTGTCCCTGTCCAAGATCCCATGCAAGTCCAACAAAAACAAGACCGCCATACCATGGTAGGCATCTCGGGTGCTCCCGTCTAATGCAAGCCATCTGTTGTGAAGCGCAGTGTTGACCTGGTTCCCTGGTTCCCTGGTTCCCGGGCCTATAAAGTGGGTATATTGCGAACTCGTGCGTCAGAAGCATCACTAGTGGCTCGTACCGCCCAGCACAACATGTGGTTTGTCCCATATTAAAAGCACGTGAAGTTCACGTGCCCGCAGGCCGCCAACGAAACCAATCAACTAGCGTTGGCCCACAGGCCATACCTACCTAGGGATGTGAGTTGCGGAAGTGTACAGGCCCAGCTCATGAACTTGAAGTCCGTCGGTTTTTCTATTGAAGCCTTGGTGGCTGTTGCTTCAGCGAAATACCACCCAGCGACAGCCCTGGTGTCAACCCTGTTTATAACACTCGTTTGGATAAATAGATTCAAATATCTACACATCCATTGGAATAGGAATACATTCGCGTTGCCCAGTCCATGGAGTCGTGAGCTATGAACCATAATCCAACAAGTTTCTTTAGGTATTCAGCTGACACCCTAAATACCCAGGGAGTTACAGTATACTCGCGGGATCACGGCACAATGGTCTTTTCAACCACGATCCACTTCAAACTAGGGGTAGCGAAATCACATCACCATCTGGAAATGTAACCAGCTAATTTATGGCACCACGCTCTGTCCTTGTCCCTTGATAACCAGCTTACTAAGTCTACAGTTGACCATGGCCTTCCAGGCGTTCACGCGAAACTTCTCTTCATTGTCTTTGAGTCTGGCTTCACAACTTACTCCCTCCTATTGCCGCCATCTGAGTCTTGTACAGCTTGACAAGCTGACGCACCGCCAAATCCAAGAGGACATCCTCTGACCCACCTGGGATCCTCGCACCAGGAACTTCTCTCCAAAGCACTACAAGTTTCAAAGCGTCAGTCTCCATAGTAATTAGACCAAAAATCAAGCCTTGGCTTCGCTAGGCCATGTTCCGAGGGGACAGGAGACACTCACTCTCAATCAACTCGCCCTGTCCGCTGCGCGTGTACCCATTGCCGCCGAACAGCAAAACCGCCGTATCTGCACACTCCTTCAGCACAATGCCCGAGTTTGCCTTCAACAGCCCTGTGAGCCCGCCGAGGGCAGTGTCGCTTTCCTCCTTCTTCATCTGCGTGAGCTGATAGGCGAACTGTTCGACCCATGCCCACTGTGATTCGAGCAACGCGCCGGCCTTTGCGAGCCTGTGTCGGACGACTGGCTGGTCCATGAGAGGGCGGCCGAAGGCCTCGCGTTTGAGGACGTACTCAAATGCCGCGGACAAGGCGACTCGGGCCGATCGTGTCGTGCCCACAGCGATCGCGAGCCGTTCGTGGTTGAAATTTGTCATGATGTATCGCATGCCCTGGATGTCATCGTCGGTAAGCATACCTCGCACAAAGTCGAGACAGACCAGGGGAGAGTGCTGGCTCACCATGCCCTCTTGGCCGATGAGGTTTCCCACAGGAACCCTCACCTCATCCAGCTCGATATACGTCGTTCCTGCTGAGATCTGACCGCTGACCTTCAATCTTCTCATCGTCACGCCCGGATACCCTTTAAGCGGAACCACCAGAAGGCTCAAGCCCTTCGGGCCGCTCCCTTCTCCCCCAGTCCGCACAGCCATCGTGGCAAAGTCCGTCCATATCCCGTTCGTGATCCACTTCTTCGTGCCATTCACGATCCAATACTTGCCATCCTGCGACTTCGTCGCCGTCGTCGTGATCCCCGCAACATCACTGCCCGCATCCGGCTCCGTGATGGCGATGCAGCTTCTCTTCTTCCCCAGCAACAGCTCCGGGAGAAACCTCTCCTGCAGCTCCCTGCTCCCGAACTTGAGGATCGGCGGCACCCCGAACGCCACGCCCGTGGTCAGGCTGCCGCTCGGCCCGATCAGGCCCGAGCGCGCCATCTCGTCCGAGAAGATCAGCCCGTGCAGGTAGTCGTACTCGTCGACCTTGAGCCCGCCCAGCAGCTCGTGGACGCCCAGCTTGCGCAGCCACTCCACGGGCAGGGGCGCGGGCAGCGCCGGGATGAGCATGTTGTGCTTCGCGAACGTCTCGAAGACGTGCGGAGGGACGGTCTCTGCCTTCTCCCATTCCACGGCGTGCGCGTGCAGGTGCTCGGTGATGAAGGCCCTGATCGTGCGCTGCCAGTGGTAGTGGGTGGGTTTGAAAATGGGCGAGGGGAGGCCGAGGAGCCAGGGGGGTTCTGAGAAGGGGACGGGGACTGTGGGTTCTGGCATGGTGGGTGGTTGTGACGGGAGTTTGGCTTCGGTATCTAGGTGGTCTCTCTTGTTGCTGTGGGTCGAGATATTACAGATGATATTTTGGGGTTTGTTACATCCAGCCTTTGAGACGGGTAAAAATAGCATGGCACTTTTAGGGCCGCGGTTGAAGCGTGAGTTAAAAGCCTGGGTATCTACCTACCTAGGTAGGACAGACTTGCGGGGAATCTGCCGAGGCTCGGTTCAATTATTCGGATCCGGATCCATTTCTCGGCCGAGACCTCCGGAGCAGCAGATGACTTGCGGTCGAGGCTGGCAGGAAATTGAACCGGTCCCTAAATACTGGTCACCACTGTCGGTGCCCACATTTGGGTGGGAAGAGCACGTACTGAAAGAGATTTTCAGGCTGTTTGGATGGGTTTACAGAGTCGGCGGACGGTTGGCTGTGAATAACTTCATTCTCCGATTGACGACACTAGCAACTCTTAAGGTTGCGTGCATAAATAGTTCGCAGTCGCCGGACGATAGCTCATGGCCCCAGTTCCATATTAGCTGCTGGGTGGCAAGTGCGAAAAGCTCAAGTCGCTACCGAGAAGCTGCCCGGTAGGAAATTTTATCTCACTTATATTCTACATAACCAGAAGTTCGAGACGGTCGTGAAGAGCCTTCTTCTATTTGCCCCTGTCTGCTTGCTTCGGAGAACAATCGAAATAATTTCATAGCCTTGAGTCTTTGGATCACGTAGTAATCTTTGGATGGATAACATCACCCAATATCTATCATCACTGATGGATGCTCGTCTTTTGGGCTTCAACGGAGACCTTTTAAGCGCAACAACTAAAGATTTCTACAATCACTACTAGTGTCCTTTAGTAAGCATTACCGGCCTCGTTGCCACCGGCCTACCGCTTCGTATGGCGTAAATGCTAGCGTCCTCGTTTAAAGGATGCGACTTTGAAAATGAGTGCGATGCTCATTCAAGCCACAAGCTCCGCAGGCGATGCCCACCGCTCACCGGGCGCTTCTGCTCTTCTCGGCGTCGATGGCAACTCTGCAGAGACCCCCGGACCAGCCATTTCGGGCGACGCTTCAGGCCGTTGGTCGTCGCTATGAGGCGCAGATGCTGGAGGCGCTCTGGAGGCTCGGCGCCTCCGGAAGAAAAAGAAAAGGACCAGGCCTGCGATGACGATAACCAGCCCCCCTATCCCAGCCCCGATTGCCGCGGCTGCGCCGGTGGAGACCCCACTGGAAGAGGACGTTGAGGGTGCTCTGGTGGGACTTGTTGATGTTTCTGTGGCGCTTATTATAGCGGGTGTTATGGTTGGAGCAACAGCAACTGCGGACCGGCTTGTAGTTGGATATGTCTAAGAAGAGGATTAGAAAAGAGAGAACTGCAAAGCTTGGCATCATGGGGCAAAACCAATTACGTTTATGGTTGAGTATCGACTGTCTTTAATGGCACTCATACTTGCAAAGTAAAAATGCTCGCCATATTGCTCGGGGCCGATATTCGAATCCATGATCATCAGTCCTGAGTCCAGTGTATTCAAGCGCCAAGCCGAGCCATTGGAAAGATTAGAAAGATAATAAGTTCCATCCCCCCAAGGCTCGATCTGCCAGAACATCGAGTTGTCTGACACATTGAAATGAGCCATAAAAGGCAAAGTGTCTCCCGGGACGCCGTTGGCTGGATCATTGGAGGATCCGCTGCCTCTGGCACTGCCGAGATAGGCATCTGGTCCTCCATCTTCGCAACGAAGAAGGTATATGGACGAATTGTAAGGGTAGAACTGCCAGCGCTGGCCCGGGATGCTGGTGTTGGTTTTCTGGTAGAAAACCGCGCCAGTAAGGCCATCGTCGTAGAGGGAAGTGCCGAGAAGAGATTCGCCCGCGAGGTTTGTCACGTTCACCTGATACCAGGCATCGGTATCAAGATTGAGAGACATGTCGCCAGGAACAAATACAGACACTTGTTCGATTTGTCGCGCAGCATAGGGGGTCTGCAGCCGCATAAAAAAAGGGAAAGGGGAAGAAAAAAATCGGAGGAAGACAGGCTCAGCGATTTTCAACGAGCTGGCAGGATTCGCGTGGCGCATTGGGGCGTGAGACTTTGGTAAGACACAATGCAATTTGGCAGGGCTATACGGCTTGACCAACCGAGCTGCTGTCGTGGCTGCGGGGGAAGAAGCAATGCACTGCCTGAGGGCTGAGTGGTTAGTGTAGCTATTTTTGCCGCCTTAATGGTCCTCGATCGTGCGCCTAGCAATGACCGCTACAAGCAGGGTTGATATTTTAGTCACTACATGTAGTTAGTGCCCTGACTAAAACTATATATAATTTTTCAAGGTCTGACTAAAACTAACCACAGTTCTGACTATAGTTACTGGTAGTTACTATTAGTCACCATACTAATATAGTAATTAATTTCATAAATTAGTTAAAATTCCAAACTTAATCCGTTATTATAACCTCTACCTTACTTTATTAGCCTAAACTATATTAATGTCTTTAATAAAGATTTAAATTGAATTATCGATTATTTTCTCTACCTTCACCCTCCCCCTCCCCTCTTATAAATATTATTTCCAATTTAAGAGTATTCTTTAGTTTCTAGCTTCTCAGCATCTTAACTATTTATATAAAGCTTCTTTAAAAAAATCTATAAATATAAATACATAATTAAATTAGCTTATTTATATAGAGTCCCCTTCTATGTTATAGTTACTAGTAGTTACTACAGATTTCTCATTTTAGTAACTAAAACTACAGTAGTCTGTAGCCTGTAGTTAATTAACTAATAAATACAGACTAATTTATCAACCCTGGCTACAAGGGACAGAGAATTCGAAAAGGCAAACACAGCACGCTTGAGAGCCAGTCAAGATACGTCATCCAATGTCCATCAACGTTTTGAACTCCTGCTCAGTTGAATTGCGAACCAGATCCTCATCGCTTGTGCCTCGCCCTTTGGGATCAGTGTAATTATCGTGCTTCCTCCGTAGTTAAAGGCCCCAAGCGTCTGGCCTCTCTTCGAACTGGCTCCGACCTCAGTGTCTAGCAGATGCATGCCTACCTAAGCGCACATACGTGCCCATGGCCTCGAAACTCTTCTCGCCCGTCTAACTGTCGATGACATAACTTCCCGTATGGCAAGCTTTCTGCCTCTCCTCTAGGGTTTTATATGCGAAAAGTGATCTCGTCCGTGAGCCTCAAGCTCCTGTCTTCTTGGTGAGACTGGTTCGCTTTGTCAGTAGTGGCGCTGAGGGTAATTTCGAAATGAGACAAGTGAGCGCCAAGAAATTAATGCAAACCCTGCATTTTAAGCAAGTCTTAGACAGCAGACTTTTAGAAGTCTTATTAGACAATGACCTGTTGGCATCTTTGATATTAGTTACTATGGTCCCCACCAGGAGGAATTCTCTCCTGCTAGAAGATGTAAGTCCATACTATTTTCCATCGAATAATCCATATGCTTCACCAGTCACAATCTCTCTGACTGCTCCCTAATACAATTGTGAAAACCCTCTCAAAACTCTTGCCACATGCCCAGACGTATTGGTCAAGACGGACGGTGTTTGCCATGAAAATAATCTGGAGTTGCAGCTGTGGTGACCAGTGCCTACCTAACCCAGCATTGAGGTTTAAGAGTCCAGGTCCCCTGATGATTTCTCTGGAAAAGCGGAGGGGGCTGGACCCAATTTTGTAGGATATTGGCCACCTGTTCCCCGCAGAACCCATCCAAGTACTGTGGTAGGTCTCCTGCTTGATGCGATGCTGCTGCATGTCGATCACCAATGCATATTCCCAAAACGTCACTCCCAGGGGTTCCGACCATATGTAGGTCCGGCTTGGCAAAAGCTTGTTTTCTTCCCCCATGGCCGTCCCCAGTCATGACCCACATACCTATCCGGGTAGGATTGTCGAGCCAGCCAGCTCGAGCTGGTCCATTGAATTGTGTACTGGTTGCGAGCGATGGTCGCTCATGTTCGCTGAAAACGGCAGTGTGAAAGATGGATCCGTACGTGCTTTCTATCCATCAGAGAGAGGGACGAAGACAATATTCCGCCGCTCACAACGTGCCCCCTGGGTCCACAGGCCGCAAAATCAAGACAGCTCTGTCCCTCGGGGAGTTTGGACTCGTACGCTTATGCGTGCAAGTATTTCACAATATCCAGGGCACCGTGACATGCTGCTGCCCGGGTAACCTAAAAACGCCTTCATCGCCTCGGCAGAACCAACTCCAACTGCATAGAAACATTGGAGTGAGTCCGTTGCGGACAGTTTTGGTCTTGTCTGTCGCTCGGGCAGCCTCCTCGCTAAAAGGTATTCATTTGACTGCTTCGATGATGCGTTCCGTCAATCTTGTATTCACAGCACAGCGATATAGGAAAAGAGAGTTGACGGACACATCCGTGACATTCGGGGCGTCGGCTTCCAGCTTGTATCGCATCTGTGTCCGGTTAATGATCTGTGCACTCTCATCCCGAAAAGGTCTACTATGTAGATTTGCGGACTTGAGGATTGGCTGTCTGACCCTGGACCAGTTGGAAGATGCCTAGGTAAGCTCGCTGCAATATCCTCCGAAGTTCAACCCAGTGAGATTATATCGGTGGAAGTGGCCCGTACATAACACCATCCCCCACCCAACCCACCGTCCTTAATTCGAAATGCTGGAATTCTTACCGATCCATGTCTTCGGGGATGGGTTGGGGTAGAAGCTGTGGAGGCTTAGGGGAAGAGTGGATCCGGAGCCGAGGTGGCGATTCGGATGTCGCCTGAGGTCGGTCCGAAAATCATGCCCCTTACGGCCACCCCCCTTTGCATCCACCGACTTTTGCCACCACGATCTCAATCCTCCTATTCCTAACTCCCATCTCAGAATGCTACGGAGTAATGAAATTCCTACCCTAACACCTACCAAGGTAACAGGGTCGGTTTGGGGTGGGACCATTCAGCCCTGCCAAACACATTCCCTCCTGCTACCTAAGATGGCACAACGTTGAGCTTTCTCAAAACTATAGCAATCTGTGTTGTAAATAAAGAATACCCGATATAATAAAGTAGTTGATACCTATGTTCGTCGACAAAGTATCTTCTGACAAACAGAATTCGTTGTAGCATGACTAGGTAAGGAACTGGCATAGTCTCAATCACTTTGGATTTGGACCTGTATTGCCCAAAGCCCTCTCGTACGAACCATAATGTCGTTCATTAGCGTAAGCTGCAGATTTGGAACGGATTGATCTCTGCAGATTTGATATTCTGCCGGTCAATCCATAGGGCTCTTCGATTTGTTCATCGTTGAGATAAATTGCAACCGAGGCATCTTGTGGTTGACCCACTTTCGACAAAGACACCAACCCGAGCCATGGGCTGACCCGCGAGAAAACTTTGGCAACGTCCACGTATGGACATTTTGAATAGAGTATAGCAGGATGAAAGGGCACACTGAGTAGCCAGGGGCCACCAAGATCTGGAAACCTTATGTTGATATTCTAGGACTTGAGGAAAGACAAATCTTGAAATACCAGGTGGCGGTCCCATCCCTAGGTACCTATCTTGATTCTTGACGGCATCAGCATCGCCAAAGTTGTACCTGCGGAGTCCCCGGAGGCATGGCCCATATTTATATGGGATGATTTCTAATGGCCCCAACCTCGGCAAGTCGCCAAAGGATACAAAAAGACCATCTGCCCATAATGTTTGCTCCCTATTAATCCAGAAGCATACTTTGCTAATCATCACCATACTGTTTTTCTTCCTCGTGGTTCTGTTTGTGACCTATCATCATCTCTAGCCATGGCTCCGTGGAAAGCTCCTGAGAATTATCGCAGTCGACCAGTGGCCGTCCTGGGGGGAGGCGTCCTTGGACGACGCATAGGTACGAGCACCAATTTCTCTCCGGGGTCGTCTTGACAAGCACGACAGCTGAAACCCATTGACAGCAACGAGCTGGATGTCCGCTGGATACGACGTCCAGGTCCGCGACCCTGACGCAGCGCAACGGGAGGCCTGCGCCGCGTACGCAAAGGAGAACGTCCAGAGCTTCCCGGCCGCCAAGACCAACCAGGGCTCGCCCGGCCGGTTGACAACCTACGCTGGGCTCCCAGAGGCCGTCCAGGACGCGTGGCTGGTCGTGGAGTGTGTTCCGGAGAAGCTCGGCGTCAAGATCGACACGTTCGCGGAGCTCGAGGCGTCGGCGCCCGCGGATGCCATCCTGGCCAGCAATTCCAGCTCGTACAAGAGCTCCCAGATGCTCGACAAGGTGAGGAGCGACGAGACCAAGGCCCGCATCTTGAACACGCACTACTACATGCCGCCTGGGAACATGATCGTGGAGCTGATGACGGACGGGTTCACGGACCCGGCCATCATAGACTTCATGGTGGAGCGGCAGCGGGAGGCGGGCACGACGCCCTACGTGGCACGGCGAGAGTCGACGGGACTTATCATGAACAGGATCTGGGCTGCCATGAAGAGGGAGGTTTTGCTGACCCTGGAAGAGGGCGTCTCGACGCCAGAGGAAATCGACGGCATGTTTAGCACAATGTTTCATATGCCTAACGGGAGGGGACCGTGCATGATGATGGACGAGGTTGGGCTTGACACCGTGGCCAATATCGAGGATCACTACGTCGCGGAGCGCGGCCTGCCATCGCACACCGTCGACTGGTTACGGAAAAACTATGTCGAACAAGGGAAGCTGGGTAACAAGTCGCAGAAAGGGGGGCTATTCTCGCCCACCAAGCAGTAATCGACATGTGGGGGGCCGGAGGGGGGGGTGGCTGTTACCGGTTTCAAGAGTCTTATGGGCTTGAGGCAAAGTTATGTGCTGCAGGATATGAATCGTCTTTGTAAACGAGAAAAGAATTGAGATGGCAATGGATCTTTGTACCTGAAAATACATCACCCCCGACTGCTGATCCGTCCCCGTGATAATGAAAAACCGCGCGGCCTTGCCCGAGAATCCGGCTTTAAGATAGGAGTTCTCGCTGCGTCCAGTTCTCCGGAAATGCAACATTGAATCTGGATCTCCCATAGACTGGCACATCAAATCGACCCACCGGCGTCTAGACTTACTCCAGTCCCATGTCGTAACCTCGTACTCCGTGCATCCGACAACGGGACGATTTAGCAAGTTTGTGGGTCGCCATGTCTACCTAGGGCGTAAAAGGTTTTATACCCCTCCTTTCACCTTCTTCGGCCTATCTCCTGATTGTAATTCAAAATACTAATTAGTATCCAGGACATGCTGGCCCGAGGACGTATAAAAGACGGGAAAGAAGTTCCAGACATATTACAGATCGCTCACATGGTCAGATTCATCATCCCCTGATGGCGGACGCACAGCCAACCAATGGTCACGACCATGGCGTCGAAGCAGCCAAGAAGTCAATCGACACGGAAAGTGCCTATGGCGCTTCCACGATCATGGCGGACACGGAGAAGCAGAGGCCAAGCCAGGCCGCCTCCGGAATGAAGCGACCAGGCAACCTCTTCGGGACAGCCATCGAAACGAACGCCAACAACACGGCCGGCCTCGACCGCGTATATGCTGCCAAGGCCCAGCTTCTGAATGAAGCCCTGCTTGACATCGGCATGGGCCGATACCAGTGGTTCCTCCTTATCGTGACCTCGGTGGGCTGGTTCCTGGATGAAGTGAGTCACTTCACTTCGCGAACTTGTCCCTTCGTTCTCGTCCAGTCTTGGACACTAACAGCTCTGTGCGCGCATAGTTCTGGCTCGCCTCCTTCACGGTGATCCTCCCCGCCGCCACCAACGAGGCCCAGTTCTACTACTCGAACCAGAACGCCACGGACCTGCTCATCTCCGCCTCGGCAGGCCTCACCCTGGGGGCCACCGCGTGGCCGCTCATGTCCGACCGTCTCGGCCGCAAGCAGATGTTCACCTCGACCGTCGTGCTCATGGGCATGGCCGGGCTCGTGGGCGCGGGCATGACCGCGTTCACGGGCCTCTGCGTCGTCGGCTTCGTGGTCGGCCTCGCCGTCGGCGGCAACCAGGCCGTCGACGCCATGTACCTGATCGAGTCCCTGCCCGCCAGCCACGCCTGGCTCGTCGCCGCGCAGGGGGCCTTCTGGGGCCTCGGGAGGCTGGTCGCGTATGCCGTGGGCTGGGCGTTCATCGAGCTGTGGACGTGCGGTACGGGGCCGGACGCGACCTCGACCGCGGCGTCCTTTGGCGGCACCGGCAGTGGCAGCAGCGGTGGCAGCTCCTCCTCCTCTTCGTCATCGTCATCATCATCATCATCTTCTTCTTCTTCTTCTTTTTCTTCTCTGGCTGCCTCCTCGACCTCGAGCTCATGCCACTACGTCTCCAACAAGGGCTGGCGCTACACCTGGTGGTGCTTCGGCTGCATCACGCTCTTCCTCTACCTCCTGCGCTTTGCGGTCCGCCTGCACGAGACACCCAAATCGCTCCTCGCGCGCCGCCGCGACGCCGAGGCCGTGCAGACGACGCGCGACATGGCCAACGCGAGCAGGCAGATCACGTGGCTGAGCGAGGCGGCCTTTGCGCGCGTGGACTCGTCCATGATCACGGAGGAGGCAGCGGAGCAGGAGGAGGACAGCAGCAACAACAACAACAACAACAATATCAAGCGGCGAGGACGCCGGGCAGTGGCGGTGGTGACGAGCCGAAACATCTCCGCGTCCGCGCGCGCCCTCGTCGCGACCCTGGGCCCGCTCGGCCTCGCCGCCCTCTGCCTGCTCTGGGCGACCATCGGCCTGACCTTCGCCCTGCACGCGCACGCCCTTCCGCTCCACCTCGCCGCGACCACCAACGGCCGCCTCGTCCCCGTGACGCCCACCACCGTCACCCGGCCCTACTGGTTCAGCCGGCACGTCTACGTGTCGCTGTGCGGCGTGCCGGGCCCGCTCGCGGCGAGCGTCCTCCTCGAGACGCGCCTCCTCGGGCGTCGGCGCGCCGGCGCCCTCTTGTCTCTGCTCGCCGGCGTGTTCATGCTCGTCTCGGCGGCCGGGTCGTCGTCGTCGTCGCGATCCGCGCTGCTGGCGTGGGAGTGCGTCCTCGCGTTCCTCCACGACGCGCTGCTGGCCGTCGTCACCGTCTACACCGTCGAGGTGTTTGGCGGGCCGGTGCGCGGGGCGGGCGTCGCGGTCACGGGGTTCGTGTGGCGCTTCTTTGGCCTGGTGGCTTGGATCGTCGCGGGGTACGGCTCGGGCGCGAGCGGCGCGGCGGTGTGGTTCTCCGGGGCGTTGTCGGTTGTCGTGGCGGTGGTTTGGGTCCTGCTGCCCCGGGAGACGCGAGCTACGGCCTCCGCGTAGGTTGACAGGTGATTTCACGGCTGCGTGTAGTGTCGAGCGAGGGAGGCGGAAGGGGACGGGGGGGGGGCTGGTGGTGGTGATGGTGAGTACGCTTCAAGTACCTTCAGATTGAACTCGTGCATAGTTAGCGAAAGAGTAACCTTTTCGAAGATAGGGAGAGGGTGGTTATCAAGGTTTGCAGCCTCCATCAGATGTTTCTCATTATTGCAATGCCTAGGTAGTGTCCTTCATTCCAATGACAATGTACAACATGACACCAGCAGATGGTCGCTCCCACGATTCCAGGAATGCCACACAGATGGTCCATTAGAATGCCCCGAATATCCTGTATAACGACCTAGTGTGTCGTCTTCTCCCTCTCCGCCTCGCCCAGGCGCCGGACCTCCGCCGCGTCCTCCAGATCTTCCTCGCTGAGGCCCATGCCCATACGCTCCCGGCGGTGGATGGCCTGCTCGATCGTCTCCTCATTGGCGATCTCACGTACATCGGCGTCGTGCTCGACTTCGAATTTGCGGTGAAGGTGCTCGGGCCCGAGGAACTACGTACGGCACAGGTTAGCCATCATTCTATTTCTTTTCTTTTCCGACGACGANNAAAAAAAAAAAAAAAAAATATTTTTTTTTTTTTTTCGCAAGAAAAAAAAAAAAAAAAAAAAAAAAAAAAAAAAAAAAGAAGAACGGAGCCTTACCGTCAGCAAGATCACGTAGGCGTAGACGCAGCCCATGAAAATGCAGATGACCTTGCCATAGTCGTACCGTGGCGTCGTCTTCCCCGTTTCCGCGTCGACGATCGGCGGCAGCGGGAACCTCTCGCCTGTCGTCGCCTCGATCGTCGAGCTCGCCGAGCTGACCAGGTTGCCCAGCTGGTACGACGTGCCGACAACGAAGGTGCGGAAGGCGCCGGGCGACAGCTCCATCAGGTGGATGGGGATGACGCCCCACGCGCCCTGGACGCAGAACTGCTCGAAGAAGGCGGCGGCGATGATGCGCTCGGTGGTGACGAAGGTGTATGGATAGAGCAGGGCGCCGCCCACGACGCTGATGCAGATGATGCTGAGGCGGCGACCGAAGGACTGCGAGATGTAGCCGATCGTGGTGCCGCCGGCCATGGCGCCTAGATTCGCGACGACTTGCGTGATGGTGATGGCGTTGGCGCTGAAGCTGAACTGGTTCTTCAGCATGGTTGGGTAGAGGCTGAGATGCTCCTGTTAGCTCGAAGTAGCAAGGTAACAAGGGGGTAAAGAAGGAGAAGAAGAAGAACTGACTCCTGGCTACCGTGGCTCATGAAGTTGAATCCAGCCATGAGCAAGACCAGGTACGTAAGCAACATCCAATGCCTCTTCAAGGCGACCTTGCCCTCCAGCAAGAACGTCTTGGACACGCTCG
>MUZH01004053.1:0-39060 GCA_003012965.1 Juglanconis oblonga | reverse complement strand
GGGGAAACGTACCGTTGACGGAGTTCTTCACCTCATTGTTGTAGAAGGTGACTGTCTCGACGGTGTTGTCACTGCGTCCACCCACCGAGCCGATGGAGAGACCATGGCCCCCGGAGCACACCGAGTTCTCAAAGGTGATGTCCGTGCCCGAGTTCACGGCCACACAGTCGTCCTGGTTGTACACGTTGGCGCCGGTGATGACGACGTTGGTGCTGTCGCCGATGTCGAACCCGTCCGTGTTCTTGCCGAGAGAGTCGCCGGCCTCGTTGTTGATGGTCATGCCGGTGATGGTGAGACCGTCCGCGTTGTCGATGCTGACGGCCTGGACGGGCGTGTTGTAGAGGTACAGGTTGGTGATGGTCGAGTCCGTGAGGTCGTGCGCGGCGAAGAACTTGGGCTTGGTCACGCCACCGGAGCCGCCTTCGCCGTCCCAGTAGTCTGCACCATTCCCGTTCAAGACGGCGCCCGACGCTCCTTCGATGGTGATGCCGGTGCCTTCGATCTGGAGCAAGGGGCCGTCCCACTCGGCGTACTCCCAGGACGTCTCGCCCTCGAAGATGACCTGCAAGAAGATTCAGTACTGTACTGCTCGGCGGATGGGAGCAAAGCATGGGAAGTCCAGCTTACGGTAGTGTCATCCTCAAGATCGGAGAGATTCAGCGTCTTCCCGGAGGGAACGGTCAGCGCAGACAAGACGATGGTCGCGCAGTCCTTCTGGGAAACACTCGCGAGGGAGTAGCCATTGGACCCGGAGAAGGTACAACTGGTAGCCCGCTTGCTCTTGGCCTTGGACAGATCGGGACCGGGCGTGACGGCGGGCGCCGGGGCTGCCAAGGCGGAGGCCGCGAGGGCGGCTGTGAGAAGAGTGGACTGGAAGAACACCATCGTGACAAGAAGAGGAAGATGTGATTTGCTGTCTCAGTGCTGCTGGATCAGACCAGCCGCCTTGGCATCTTGGCGTCCCCGGCCGTGTTTATATAGTCGGACCTGTAGCGGCATCGTTGGAGCGCATCTCGTGCCATTGCGACATGTCGCCATATCGCGAGAAAATTTGAAGGCCGTGGTGTTAACGATAGGCTATTGTCTCCAAGCTGCCTCTTCCGGGACGCTCCTCCGGACGCGCTCCGTGATATCGAGTCAAAGTCCTCCAATGAAGCAAAGAGTCATTATGCTGAAGGTCATATGGTGTTGTAGGAAGTGAGTTTATGGAGATGGAAAATTTCTTTGGATTATTGCCCCCAATCGGAACAAGAGGCAGGCCTGCTTTGAGCGTGCCCTTTTATGGCAGGGCATTCGTACCCACCTAGAGAGCCGCATAGCCGGATTGTGAAAACTGGGGAAATGCAACTAAACTTAGGTCTCTGCATAATCGCAACCAACTGCCGGATAACTGTCATAATTGGCATGGGGGACTACTAGTCACCGCAGCAGCCGTGGAAGAGAGATATCAGTTAGGTGACCGGGTATCGTAGCTGATTGGTGGTGAATCACCAGCTTCTCGTCCTATTCGTGGTAATGCAGCAGTATCGTGGGCACTGTCGCATCCAACCCCCACAACGAAATAGCACAGTGGTACCGAGTTATCAGACGTCTGCCAGTCTGCCGCTCTCTTCGCGGCCTCGATTAGCCATACTGTCGACGAGATCGTTGAAGCAAGACTGGCTAAGTGAGCTCACAGGCTCTCGGGTATCTCGGAATAGTGAGGGATAATGAGATTGACCGCTCTGAAAGAAGGCAGGGTGCAATGCTGTGCTGACTCCTCGAATCGGCAGGCCAGAGTCGTCCAGCATAACTTGTGCCAACGCTATTCAAACGGCACATGGTTCATATCCACTTCGCAATGGCCATGCTTTTAATTCCCATGTCAGCAGAATACTTCGCCCATGACAAACGGGTAGAACTCACCGAGAAAGCCTCCCGAGGGGGGTGACCGCCTCTAGCTACCTAACCCACGCGTTTATCACTGGTTCCCCTCCAGACACCAATTGAGCACCACGCACACGGTCCGATACCAGCTCAAGCTTGTATGCCCCGACAGTATGTATGTAGGGGCGGTGAGAACAAGCGGCAGTGGAGCCAGGAGAAACGCGATGAACTTTTATCTTCGCCTGCTGATAGAAGCTGTAATTTGCACTTCAAACTCCGTGGGATTACCAGAGGGCTGAAGTTGAGAGATTTTGGGAACGCAATGTGAGAACAAATACCTGTGGTCATGTATGCCAGACCCGCAAGCATATAGATAGGGTAAGACTCCTGTGAAGAAGTAACTTCGGCGAGTGAGTTCGTTCCCGCAACAGGAGACGAGGTAATTTTGCCGACGTAGGTAGTTGGTCAAATCGTCCATGCATGCATGCCCTGCAAAACGCAGGTGCACGATGCATTTGGCTGCCCTACCTCAATTCATCGGGTCGACAAATGCTGAGTGAGCAGCTTGCTGACCCGTCAAGGTCCGAAAGTATCTCTTAGCGAAGGAATGCGACAGAAACTGAATTTCTTTGCCTCAGACTGAAGAAAAGATAAAATGTCCAACGCCTCCGGTCCAGGCCTCAAATGCTTGGCTCACTTGAGCCAAGCCCAATTCTTAGAACAGAATATAATTGATCCATCATATGCACATCATGGCCGTCACCGAGATAGCCATCCTGCACTCAACCGCCTCTCCCGTCCCGGGATCCTCAAGCAAATCTTCGCTGATAATCATAAAATCATCAATACCTGGGCCTCATCCAAGGCCAACCTCGACTTCGAGGGGACGTGGGTCTTGGAACAGATCGAGGATCCCTCCATCCTCGTGATGACCGCGAAATGGGAAGACGTGCAAGCTCATGGACCGTGGCTCGTTGCTCAGGAACATGCCCGAGTCCTCCCACAGATCACGCCCTTCCCGGCCTAGAACCATAATGGAAAGCTCAAAGGAGAGATGTGGTACGCCGCGGCGGACGTGTTCAGGTCGGCTTTGCAGGTTGGGGAAGAGGTCCCCCCGCTGCATAGTCCCGTGATCAGTGTTGGCCGTCACATCGTCGTGACTGATAAGAAGGGCGCTTTCGAGGACAAGTTCAACGAGGTGAAGGTGTGTCTCGTGGAGTTTGCGCGGCCGTACGCAGTCAACGGAGCTTGGAGCTTGGAGGGCGAGGGGTCGAAGAATGTGGAATGGGTGGTCGTTGTAGAGTGGCCGAGTGTCGAAAGGTACATGGCGTTTGCGAAGTATGAAAGTTTCGCCAAGTATCATGAGCTGATGGATTTTTTCCTGGGCTTCGAGGTTCGACACTACCGGCGCGTCCTGTAGTTGGCAGTGGCCGTGGGAGATCGGTTGTGTGGCCATCCCTGTTCTGTCCCAGTTGTCATCTCCCTTAATATGTACCATATCACACACTCCTCTTCAAATGTACCATCAGCAAGTCTGGTGTTTTGAAGCAGCCCTTCTGTTGGCTGCGTGAGCTTCAATTGCAAGGTATCCCTAGACGCCCAGTGATGAATCCCCTGTGTCCGATCCCCGGACGAGATGGCCCTTTTCCCTTTCACAGCGATGCCATCGAGTTTTGCTCCCTCAATCCCCTCGCACAAGAGGTCGTCAACCGTCGAAAACCAAACACCTCTGCTTCAGAAACTTATGCGGACTTGGGCTTGCGCTCGCGCTTGGACACCTCCTTGATCTGCAGGTCTTTTTGTATTTGAACGGTGATCAGTTTGGTGTTGCATTGTGTTGGATCGGAAATAGGAAAGGTCGGGAATCAAAGGGAGAGCATACTGGGAGGCAGAGACTGCTTGAGCTTCTCGGCCTTCTCGGCGTCCTTCAGGGCCAGGGTGTAGAGGTGCTTCGAGCATCGAACCTTGAACTTGATCAAGGAGCTCTTCTTGTTCTTCTTGATCCGGGCGGCTGCAAATTTTGGGTGTTGTTAGATCGCAAACTCTGGGAATCCTCGCAGTTCTCCGTGGTCGATGTCAAGCAAACGTACAGGAGGCATCCTTCCGACGGCAGATCTCGATGAACTGTTGCACATGTTGTCAGTCAGATGCTCAATCCCAGCCGTCACATAGGCGATAAGTCGTACCTTCTTGATGTCGCTAACTTCCTGGGCCATTTTGAGGATGTGATTGGGGGTGGTGACTGGGAAAGGTTTTAGTAGTGGCAGGTATTGTCGTCGTCGTCAAGAGTTGCAGGTGGAGCACGAATTTTGGTGAAGGTGGTTTTTTTGTGGGAGTCGGTCCTACCCGCCAAGACTGGCCCGAGCGGCAACGGCTTGCAGGGATACCGCTCAAATGTACCCCACTGGATGCGTGGCTTGTGTCAGCGATGTGGCTGAGCTGGCCATATCAGGCCTCCAGCCATCATCCCACTGCTCCGCTGCCAGCAAGAGACGTCACTCACCTTGCTGTCACGCATTTACTGTTGCTCATAATAAAGTTGTGCCGTATTATTTTGGTATCCCTGGACAAGCGTTAATAATAGTATAGGTGGCCTTCTCGAAACCGAACTGTTCTGAAATCCGAATCTCTTCAAATCTCCTTAACCTCCTCCTAAGGAACGCCTTTACCACCGTGTTGCAGTGACAAGACGCACTGCAGATCTCGCCTGGAAATACATATCTCACATCTCCCCATACCGCACACCCACAGCACCACATCAATCCTTCAGAACTGCTCAAGATGCCGACTCCTCTTGACAATGCCATGAAATCAAAGGTGAGTCCGCCCCCGGGGCCACTGTCCACGGTTGGGAGACCGTATGGCTGACGTTTGATTACACAGAACCTGTTTTTGGGTACGTCTGACAACTGTTTCTTTTTTCCATTCCCGGTCCTCCCTGACACTTGTGGCATATGCCCGTCTGACCAAGACTATAGCATTCGGTGGCCTGGTAACAGCCGTTGGACTGTACAGCATCTGGGGCGGAGACATGTTTCCACCCGGTGAGGACCCGAAGGGTGAACCTGACAACTGGACGCGCGAAGAGATGAGGCGATGGCTTGCCAGCGTGAGTGTTGCCTTGGTGTCACCGTTACAGTCAGGGGCCGACTTGGCTGACCATTCCACAGCGCAACCTACATCCGCAGGAGAGCGACACAAGAGAGCAACTCCTGGAACGGATCAAGGCCAATCTTCGGATCCCGCGGAGGGCAAAATAGAGCCCCTAGACTAAGAGACATGGAATCAGTTTTGGTAGTTGAAGAACATGGGAGTGGTCCTGCTGGAGACATGGAACGATTTTGCAAATACCCTGGCGACCCCTTGTCTGTTCCTCTTTCTTTGTTCCTCATATGCTCGAGGCTGAGACTAGTCTTGATTGCTGCATGATTCTCGATTTATGGCTCCCGAGGTCTTCACCTCGAATGCTGAGACTCTAAAGGCTCGAGATCATGAGAGAAAGCTCACTCCATGCGTGTTGGCAGCAAAAGAAACATGCGTTATCAACATCAGTCACTCGAATACCTGCTCATCAAATTCAATGAAGTGAAGGAACCCAGAAATCCCTATGTTGTGAAGTCTCGAAGTACAAAAAGAAAGTTACCTAGGTACCTAGGTACTTAACAAAGTGGGCCTACTTTCAGAGTCGGTCCAATCAGGTAAGTGTCAGACGCAGGGTCCCTGCTACCTGCAAGACAGGCCAGCTGTGCCGTCAAGCCGAGAGACAACTTGTCCTCCGGCCGCTTTCACTTCGGACCTTGTCGTTCCCAAACACTCCACGTCTTGAAATGCGGACGTGATTATTTCCCCTTTCTCTTCATTTTTGGACGGTTGCGATCACGATCGCAGAGTCTTTGGCGATGGACTTCTTACAGGTGAGTTGTTAATTCTTGTGACCGATTTACTTCTGCAGCTGCCATAGCTAATACGGGAAATCCACAGCGCCTCGCCAGTTTCCTCGACCGGCCTCTCTTCCCTTGGAAGAAGCTCATTATCGGTTTCTCGGTCGCCCAATATCTCTTCGAAGGTTTCCTGTCTCTGCGTCAGTATCAGGTCTTGAAAAATACCAAGCCCCCCAAAGTTTTGCAACAGCAAGTCTCCCAGGAAGTGTACGACAAAAGCCAGGCATACGGTCGCGCCAAAGCCAAGTTCGAATTCGCCAACGGTCTCTACGGTCAGATCCAGAACATCCTCTTCATCCACTACGATGTCCTTCCCAAGCTGTGGTCGTGGACTGGCGGCTTGCTCCTCCGATTTGCGCCCGCTCGGTTTACTGGTGAAATCTCCCACTCGATTGTCTTCGTCTTGGCCTTCACGGTTATCCACCAGATCCTGTCGACGCCGGCCTCTGTTTATCACACGTTCGTCTTGGAGGAAAAGTTCGGCTTCAACAAGCAGACGCCCAAGCTCTACATTACGGATAAGATCAAGTCGCTGGCCTTGACCTTTGTCTTGACGCCTCCGATTCTGGCTGCGTTCCTCGCAATTATCCAGAAGACTGGCAAGCAGTTCTTCTACTACCTCTGGCTGTTCGGTGCTGGTCTCCAAGTGTTTATGATTACTATCTGGCCGATCGTCATCACACCCATGTTTAACAAGCTTACCCCTCTGGAACCCGGTGCCCTGAAGACTCAGGTTGAAGGACTTGCTGCCAAGCTTAAGTTCCCCCTGACAGAGCTGTTCGTAATTGACGGCAGCAAGCGGAGCGCGCATAGCAATGCCTACTTTTTTGGCATGCCCTGGAAGAAGCACATCGTCATTTATGATACCCTGATCGAGAAGAGTGAGACGCAGGAGGTTACCGCTGTCTTGGCCCATGAGTTGGGCCACTGGAGCTTGGGTCACACTACGCGGCTCTTCGGTATTTCTCAGGTATGACCTCGACTCGCTCTCCATTTCTGATACAAGTTGCTGATTGATTTAGTTCCACTTCTTCTACATCTTCTCGCTGTTCTCCGTGTTCATCAACAACCAGTCTCTGTACGCCGACTTCGGTTTCAAGACTGTCCGGCCTATCATCATCGGGTTCATCCTCTTCTCTGACGTGCTCTCGCCCATGGATGTCTTCATCAAGCTGGGCATGAATATCCTCAGCCGCAAGTACGAGTTCCAGGCCGATGCTTTCGCGCAAAAGCTTGGTTACTCTGCGGACCTCGCCAAGTCCCTGATCAAGCTCCAGGTCCAGAACCTCAGCACTATGGATGCCGATTGGATGTTTGCCAGCTACCACTTCTCGCACCCCATTCTATCTGAGAGACTCAAGGCGCTGGACTGGCAGTCTACTGAGAAGGTTGCCGTTGACGAGAAGCAGAAGGATGGTGTTGCGAGGGCGACAGGCAGAGATGAGTTGTAAGATGCCTATGATGTCAGACATGATATCGAATTATCTGGAACTATGAGATAGATGAACCAAATACTAGAATGCTTTGGCACAGGCTGCTGCATCTCGGAGGAAGAGGCTAGCCATGTTTTCCCGGACGTATCGGAAGTGGATGCGGCTTAAGAAGGACCATGTAAAATGCATGCTTGTGTGTTGGATTTGAGATGATTTTAAAAGTAACATTATTCTCAATCTAGCTCTCGAGTAGAATGAGAAGGGACATCCGCAGAGGCAAGTTCCTATGGACGGCGCAGATACTCAAGAGGATGACTCTGCAAAGGATCATTACCTCTCAGTCTGCTGCTTCTATTGGATCCATGATCTGTGTGGATATACATTGCAAAAAAAATAATTGCAGTCATCATGAGAACACGCAAATGAAAGGTGAAAGGTGAAGAAGTACACGACAAACAATCTATCCTCCTTCTATTTTGGGGGGGGGGGGTGTGAAGCCCGGTCAGAGTGCCTGCACCCTAACCCTGCCAGCTTAGAGAATTTCCGGACCATCAATTCAAGTTCTGGCTTTCAAGCTCGTAACAACCAACGTCACGGCCAGATTCAGCAGGCCATTCTCTCGACAAAAGACCCGGGCGCCCGCTTCACTTCTGGACGGTCATTGGTCGCAATTCGACAGTTTCCGCTGCTTGGAGTCTAGGCTCGCACCGGTCAACCCGCAAACAGCGACGATGTCGCGCCTCTTCTTTGCGCGGTCTGCCCTCCAGGCTGTCGCCGTCCGCGATGTCGCGAGACAACCGGGCGTCACGAGGTACGCTCGGCCCCTGGCGTATCCCAGCTAGGGATTCTGGGTGAGGGGGATGGGGACTTCTGGAAGATATGCTTACAGAAAACACACACAGGTCGTTCTCGTCCCTCCCCGCCCTCCGGCCGAGCACAGCCGCTCCCGCCAGCATCTTCGCCAGGAGACCAACGACCCTCCTCCAGAGCCCCTTCACACCTGCCCCTGCCACAGCAGCGGCAGACATCGTGCCGAAAGCCGCGATAACAGCACACCCCGCTCTAGGGCTCAGCCAGATCCGGTGCGGACCGCGACCGTACATGAACATGAACCGGCCCTCGCGGCTGATCAGGCAGCGGCGGCACGGGTTTCTGAGCCGCATACGCACCAAGAACGGGCGCAAGATGTTACTGAGGAGGAAGGCCAAGGGGAGGAAGCAGCTGAGTGCTTAAGGGGGTCCTGGGGAGAGAGCCTCGGTTTGGGAAGGATAGAAAGAGAGCGAGAGAGAGAACAGCCCTGGGTGGCGAGAAGGGGTGGACGACGCTTAGCGCACCCAGGCTGGCAGAGAGACTACCATGCCGAGAGGCCACGCACGTCGATACTCTGTCCATTAGGAATAGCTGACAGGTATACAGGAAGCCAAGATGGATATCTCTTGGAGAGAGGATGGGAGAGACCCGGAGGTGGAGGGCTCTGCTGCATGTACAAACTTGTCGCCAATATCAGGACAGATGCCGTGCTTGTCAAACTCCTGATTGCGTGGTCTTCTATGGATGTGTCAATGCGGCTCTCGGCTCTCTGCAGAACATGCGTCCATGATTCTTCCACTCCAGGAAACGCCAGTAGTCTTATGGAGAGATGCGAGGACGCAGTCACGATGGTCTATTTTGAGGGAAATGTTCGCACACTCAGAAACCGACGGAGCATAAGATTCAAAAAAGATGCTTTTGGAGACATTATGAACTAATATGGTCACACCTTACCCTAATCTATATACCAGAAGCCAAGCCCTGAGGGATGCCTTCCTTACACAGGCGCCGTCAAGCCCTCCTCGCACACCAGGGTATCTGCACTACACGCCAGATAAAGCGCGTCACTCGAGCTCCCAATCCAGAACTTATACCCGCCATCCACGACGGGCACCACCCAATTCTGCTCCACAACATCCCACACGCTCACGTCCTTGCGCGTGAACGTCAGCGTCACCGTCTGGCTCTCGCCCACGGCCAGCGTATCCGTCTTCTCAAAGTCCCGCAGCTGGATGACCGGCGTGTCGTACCCGCTGTCGTTGGGGAACTGCACGTACGCCTGGGCGACGGCCTTGCCGGCGAAGGAACGGGCGGCGGTCGCGCGCTTGGTGGAGTTGGCAGAAGAAGACGACCCCGAGAGGGGCGCCTCGGTGGTGGAGCTCGAGCCGGACCCGGTGTTGGTCACCACCACGCTGATGGTGTACGCCGTGTCCCACAGCGCCGGGTTGCCGCCCAGGCCGCCGCCCGCGGCCGGGCCGGCGGTCTGCTCGCTGCTGTAGCCCTCGGGGTAGTCGTAGCCGTCCTTGGTGCCCGCGAGGACGGCGGCGCCGGTCGCGGCGGCGGCTTTGGCGTCGTCGTCGGACAGCCACGGGTAGATGTACCGGTCGATGTAGAAGGCGTCGTAGTCGGCGGGTTTGTGGGCCTCCGAGGCGGCGGGGATGGTGGTGTTATAGTCTGGCATGCCGGACTTGGCGGTGCGCGTGGCGGGGAGGGTGGTGAGCTGGGTTACCTTGGTGATGGTTGCGTTGGTATAGGTGAAGTTGGTGTAGGAGAGGCCGTGGCCGAAGGCGTAGCGGGGCTTGGTGCCGACCTTGTTCAGGTAGCGGTAATCGATGTAACTAGGTCAGGTCAGTATCTTGTGGTGAAGCCTGGGGGCCGGGGGGGGGGGGGAGAACATGTGGGAAAGCACTACTCACAGGCCCTCGGTATAGGTATCCTGGATCTGCCCGAATCCGAAGCCGGTCAAGCTGAGACTGTCAGGGTAGTCGTCCTCCGCCGTAGGGATGGAGTACGGCAAGTGTCCGCTGGGAGACACCGTTCCGAACAGCACGTTGGACAGGGACGTTCCAGCCTCCTGGCCAGGCAGGTGCGCGAAGAGGATGGCCTTGACGGAAGAGAGGTTATACCACGGCTCAACGAGGATGGGCCCGACGGTGTGCACAACAACCACTACGTTGCTGAACTTGGCCGCGGCGTCCTGGACCAGCTTATCGCCGTTGAAATACGCGGCCAGGCCGGTGCTGGAGCGATCGCCGGCGTTGCCCTCGACGGTGTACGAGTTCTCGCCCGAGTCCGACGAGATGAACACGATCGCGACATCATCGTCGCTCACCGTGCCGAGGGTTTTGTCGGAGGGGAAGTCGTCGGTGTAGAAAGAGGTGACGTTGGCGGCGCTGGCCTTGATGGCGGTCAACGGGTCGTCGAACGTGGCGTAGCGGGCCGTGCCGCTGCCCCAGCCCATGCCTAGCGTGCCGGTGTTGCAGGACCGGTCGACGCAGGCGTTGGCGCCGTCCGGGTTGACCTCCTGGCCCGTGCCGAAGAGGAACAGCGACGTGTCTGACGAGAGCGGGAGGAGGTCGTCGTCGTTCTTCAGCAGGGTGATGGCGTCCTGGGCGACCTGGCGAGCGACGGTGGCGTGGTCGCCGCGCACATCGACGAACTCGTTGACGACGCCGATGGGGCTGATGACAGCGCCGGGGTGGAGGAGACTGACAGCGGTGGTGGCGTAGGAGGAGAAGTTCGGCTCGGGGTAGTCGCTGTCTTGTCCCATCTGGTACCAGGCCGCGACGATCCGGGTGGCCGCATCATCTAGCCTGTCCACAGGTGTGGATCCGTTCAAGATGGCCTCGGTCATCTGGTACATCCAGTACGAGTATCCGAGCAGAGGTATTATGGTGTCGCCCGGCATACCCATGTCGAGTCCAGCAAGAGCGGAAGCAACGCCGGACATTTGCGCCAGCCAGTCGGACATGATGAAGCCCTGGAAGCCGAGTTCGTCCTTCAACAGGTTGTTGATCATGTAGCTGTTTTGGGCGCACTGGGAACCGTTCACGGCGTTGTAGGCGGCCATGACGGAGGATACTCCGGCATGAACACCTTCTGCGAAAGGCCAGAGGTACAGCTCGTGCATTGTCCGGTCGTCTTTGGCACAAACCGGTCAGCCACAGAGTCGCATACGAGAGCGGAGGAGTACATACCAATGTTGGCGCTGTACGCCGGCTGAATTACGTTGTATTCACGCCACATCTCCTGCTCGTTTCCGATGAAGTGCTTGATCGTGGCCATAACGCCTTGCTCTTGGACACTAACGAGATATCACAGTCAACATTTGCCCGCCTCAAACACACACACACACACACACACACACACACACACACAGATAGCTTAAGGGAGAGGACATATCAACACCGCGACAACTCACCCTTGGATGGTATACTTCGCGCCGTTGGCCTGCAGCACAGGATCCGCGCCGAAGCCCTCCCAGGCACGACCATCACGAGGCTTCCTGCCTATGGGACCGACGGTGGGACCGAGATAGACATTGGCCCCCTTGCCCCGGAACTCCTCGCCGAGGGCCACACCGCGATCATACATCAGCGTCTTGTCCCATGTTGCGCCGACGGTAATGCCGGCTGGGAATGCCGTGATGTTGTCTGTGTCACGCACGCCGAGGGCCGAGTCCTGGATGCAGAGCTGTGGGAAGCCAACTCGAGATGCGCTTCCTGTCATGCCGACGCAGCGACTGTGCGGTGTCAACTTCGGAACGTCCCCCAGGTACCCACGCTGTGCGATGGGATTCACTTACTCCATGAAAATTCCCGTGCCGGCTGTGATGTTGGCCTTCTCAGCCAAGGTCATGGTATCCACCAATGCCTTGGCCTTCTGCACGCTCTCGGTCCAGTCTGCGATCCATCCTGTGTACGGCGCCGGATAATAAGGCGTAGCAGCGTATCCGTCCGGTAGTGAGGCACGAGGTCCCACATTGGTTCCCAGCGCGGCCGTGGTGAGCAAGCTCGTAGCCAGAGCGACGCTCGTAGTTGGGGCCATCGTGGTCGGGGGGGGGGAAAAAGGAGGGGGGGGACGGAGGGAGAGGACGAGGCAAATCACCTCGACTCACGGGAACGACTGTGCAAGAGAGGCACGGGAGTAAGTCATACACACGCAACGACTTCTACAGACGCCCTCAGATGGGATTCGGCCGAATCCATAACTTATAGTTACTCGAGAAGAAGCAACCGGGCCCCGAAGGGACCGGATGGGCTCCCGGATTCAGACAGGGTGTGTATCCACCAAGAGTCGGCATACCATGGTTCCCAGGCAGACGATACCACAGGACCGTTCATAAATTAAAATATAGAGGCAGTATAGTGGAGGCGAGCCAGAGTCCGTGCGTGGACGGAGCAGGATTCGTACCTCGGCCAGGGACTGGGCTTGCACTGGCTACGGCAGGTCATGTGCTGGTCATGAGTCCTCTTGCCCACGGACGACTGTCCTCTTGCCCACGGACGACTCCGCTACGGCTCACCTGAAGGAGGAGCATGGCATCCAAAACGTAAGGTGGGAACGCGAATCTCACTTGTTCCCCACGGCCCTGGCAGCGTACCAGGTTGCCCGGGAGAAAAGTGGTGCGCTGAGCGTGCAACTTTACCAGCTTGCGAGGCACATCTGCATGACTTCATTGGGCAGGGAATCGATAGTCGTCAGACCAGGCAAGCCAAGCAAGCCAAGCTTGTGAAAGGCTTGTGAAAGGAACGCCAGCTGGGGCGGGCGGACGGATGACGGCAGAAGCATTTGTTTCTGGATGCAACGGCAGTGTGTGTACCCAACCAAGCCAACCAAAGGCCTGTCAAGCACTGGCTGACTGGGTAGTGTAGACGTGTAGACCTGATAGACAGGATCGGCTATGATTTTTAGTCGGGATGATCCTCCTTTCCCGCGTGCACATCTCAAGGTATCTGCCAGATGCCCCTGATCTTCGGATCCATTTTGACCAGGCACGAACTTCCAGCACCGCATAGCTGTCCAGAAGCAGAAGTAGTGGTCAAGATCTGGGTGCCACCCCTGTGGTCCACGACACGAATACCACCGACGAGGTCACGAGGTCACGAGAAGGAGCGGCCAGTCAGCTGTCTGCAGCCCCTGCAGCCAAGACGAGGCGTTATGACTGACCGCATGTTGATGCCGTCGTGGGGAAATTCGAATCCGACCCCACAGGGAACTAACCCTCTTTGCCGCGCTCTCTCTCTTCCTGGTCATCTCATCTATGTACTTCTCTCTGCCCGGCCGAGTCGAGTCGAGCCGAGCTTTCATCTCCCAACTTGCCTCCCAACTTGCCTCCCTCCTCGTGAGCTGGCTGGGCTCGATCTCTCTGGCCGCTCTCTGGCCGAGTTGCCGTGCTGTCTACCTGATCCACTCGGCATATGACACAGCGGGCACCAAGACTCCAAAAATACTGGACGACGAGTGCCGACGAGTCCTCCGAGTCCTCCGTCCTTCCGGAAGCAGCGACGTCCCGCTCGGGCTTGTGGTTCGGGCTTCGAACATGCAGGCTGGCAGGGCCGTGGACGGCCAACTACCGAGTGACGTTATCTTGCAGATGGCAGAATGCCCGATCTTTATCCTTTCCCAGAACGGCAATCATCTCAGCTGTGGGCCTCCGGGTGTCGGGCCCCTCTTCGGCCGGAAGATTTCCTGGCCACTTTGGACCTTGTGGTGAGAAAAGGGCGCAAAGAAGCGTCCGATACACCACGTCCATGGGACGAGCGTTCCCAACATTTTTCTGATATTCACGATGGACACGCGGCAATGCCTTCTGCCATGTCTTCCTCCCTTTTATGCATGCCGAGATCACGTTACTTGTAGCTAGCTGCCCACCACCACCACCACCTCCCTCCCACACCCCGAGGCGGCATCAGTGGTGATGTCGCATCGCGGCTCGGCGGATTCGTGTACGAGATCCTACCTACATTGGCCATTGGTCATTGGCCAAAGAGACGTCCACCACGGTCGCCGTCCCGGGCTCCGTCCCGGATGACAGATGGTGACGACGACATGACTGCGTTGTTGAGAAGTCGGTGTGCGTCTGGTCGCTTTTTCTTATCATGAGACGAGAACCACATTTTGCCGCCATTGCGACTGCGATATGATTGATGCAACAACTTCCGAGCTTAGCGCCTCGGGTTTTCTTCTGCGGAGATGTTTTTTTTTCTGTGCTCGCCAAACATGCCAAACATGCCAGCCAGATCGGCCGGGTATTTACAGAGTGGGTAGAGTGGACATGCTGGAAGGACCTCATAGTGTACATAGTGTACAACATAGTGTACATGGTGTACACTGCAACTTGCATGCTAGTAGTACTAGTAGTACTACAAGGTGAAGGAGATAGCTATCGATCGTGTCAGCTGGCAGCCTGACAGGACCTGACAGGGCCTGACAAGTGGCACATGAGACGCTAATGATAAGAACGGCACCGACGACGAACAAGCCTCGTTTTTAATTGCGCCGCGATGCAACACAATCTGGCGTCCACGACATGGCATACACGGCATACACGGCATACACGGCATACACGGCATACACGGCATACACGGCAGACTAGCGGACCAGCTTCCTCTCACGAGCATTCCATCCTGTCTGTGGCTTCCTGCCTGTGGTTTCCTGCCTGTGGCTTCCTGTCCTGCACACATTACTGGTCGGGAAATGGCCGAGTCAGGGCAAGTCAGCATCGCTCTATTGTTTTGCGTGGCGGCGTGCCAGTGTGCCAGCGTGCCAGCGTGCCAGCGTGCCAGCGTGCCAGCGTGCCAGTGCCGCTGCGCGCAAGAATCCCGGATGGGACGGATGGCATGGATGCGATACAGCCGCCGGATGGGGCGCCTCGACGGGCATAATTCCCAGCACGGAAGTCCGGCGCTTCACAACACGACTGACTGCTCACCGGGCCTGTCTCGATGACACTGCACACTCACATCAAAGACGCAACATCCAGATATATAGTGTACTTGCTTAGTATACCATGGTCGTGGGTCTTGCGCCGTGGGGGGTTGGCCCGTGAGAGGCCCACGACCAACACCACCACGCACAGGCTGACGCGCGTGCCTGAGCCTTTCCGTTATGTATCGAGAGATCTCTGGGGAAGTGGGTCGGGAATCGTCTTCGGAGTGGAATTGTTCGTCTACACCCCTGCTGCGTCCGCCCTCCTTCAGCTCCGTCTCCTTCTCCTAGCCTTCTTCTTGCCCCATCCTCCGATGGGATCCATCCTTCTTCGAGTCAAGACATTGAAAAGTTGGGTGTGGGGGGCACTTCCATTTCCATCGGTCAAAAGTGGACCTTCGTCAACGCCATCTCTTCTCGCTTTCCCAACAAGACAGGTACCGAGCACTCGCATAATATAAGATGCCGTGTCTGCTCCTCGCGCCTCGAGGCCAATTTCCCTCTCGTCGGCCTCGTGGAGTTTTGAGCAGCTTCCTGTTCCGTTGAATTCGCAAGTGCTTCTCCTTGCTCCTTGCTCCTCGCTCCTCCAAGGCGACCAACACCATGAGGTTCACTGTCGCGTCCGTTCTAGCCTTGGCCTCGGCCTTGGTGGCGGCGTCACCTCTGGAGTCTCGTGCTGGTAAGTGACATCGTATGGCTCATGTTCAGGGATGACGTCGCCTAACTGGGTCATCATTCAGATGCTATCACGCTCTCCACGACGGCCTATGACAATATGAAGTACTATGTTCAGTACTCGGCCTCCGCCTACTGCAACAGCCAAGCGGCCGTCGGCGCATTGGTCACCTGTGCCGGTGGCTGCACAGAGGTGATGGATAACGGTGCCACAATCGTTGGTGTCATGCCGTGAGTTTTTTCAAAAGATCCTGCTGTCTCTGGAGCCCCAGAGCGAAGAGACAAAAAAAAAAAAAGGGGGGGGGGTGGTGCTGACGCTCGCCCAAAATAGCAACACCACAGTATTTGACTTGGAGGGCTACGTGGCAGTCGACACGGTCCGGGAAGAGATTGTTGTTGCCTTCCGCGGCTCGTCCGATGTGCGAAACTGGATCGCCGACTTTCTCTTCGTCCTAGTACCCTACTCAAACTGCGACGACTGCTATGTTCATGATGGCTTCTATGAGTCCTGGAAGGAGATTCAGACTTACGCCCTCGAATTCGTCAAGGCGACCTACGCCTTGTACCCGGACTACACGCTCATCACGACGGGCCATTCTCTCGGCGCTGCAGTGGCCACTCTCGCTGCTGTCGATTTCAGACTGAACGGGTGGGTGTCTCGGCTCAGAACTCTATGCGATGATCGTGAGAAACGCTGACCACCACCATGTAGATACCCCTGTGACGTATACACTGTCGGCTCCCCACGCGTGGGCAACCTCGCCTTCGCTGAGTTCGTAACCACCCAGGACGGTGCTGAGTACCGGGCCACCCACTACGACGACCCCGTGCCACGTCTACCGCCCATCGTGCTCGGTTACTTCCACACCAGCCCCGAGTACTGGCTCGAGGCCGGCCCGGCCACCAACATCGACTACGCCATCGACGCGATCGCCATCTGCACGGGCTATGCCAACACCAGCTGCAATGCCGGCACCACGGGGTTCGACGGCGACGCCCACGATTACTACTTCCAGTACATAAGCTGTGATCTGGACGCCGGCTCCAATGGCATCGACTTGCGCAGGACTCTGGACAGCAGTCCGCTCTGGGGCCGCCAGACTACCAACAGCAGCGATATCTCGGACGAGGAGCTGGCGGTGAAATTGACAAACTATACGCTGCAGGATATCGCCTACTCCCAGCAGCTGGCCGACAGCGGCCTGGCGCAGGGGCCCTAAGCGCGAGGTCGGGCTGGCCAAGGGACTTAATAATACCTCTATATAAAACCCATGTATATACATTGTCTTTTTTCCGGCAATCTAGATGAGATGATGATCATGATCATGATCATGGCAGGGAACAGAAGACATTGGCGGATTCTTTCAGATTCAGAACAGCTTGGGGAGCGAGGATGATACCATTGCTTGGAGTACCGAGTGTATATATATCAAGGCAATATGGCCGCTGACTATATCGGTTCCGACTTTGCCTTCCTCCCATCCCAAAGGCCCCTTGCCCCGGTTTTGGGGAGGGGAGGTTCCTGATCTGTTTCGTGTTCCGTGTTACTTGGCCCTGGGAGCCTTCTTCTCTTTAGTCTTGTTTTCGACCAACAATCTCTCCCGCTTTACCCTGTATTCTGTTCACTTTTCTCTCAGTCCTTGCTGGAAGCAACTCTCCTTTTCATATTGCCAAGCCGCAGTCGGGGTCGGCGTCACTTGGCATTCAACGGCCCCCGAAATGTTTATTCTTGGCTTTATAGGACGCACGTTTTGTTAACACCAATCAAACCTTGCAACTGCGGGCACGTTGGTTCTCGAAAGACCTCACCGGAAAGCCTTGCGGTCTCCTATCTCTCAGTCTCCTTTGCGGTATCATCCATGTCCACCTGCATGCCTCTATCTATGGCACCGCGTCGATGTCATGCTGTCGGTGCGCACGTGCTCCAGAGAGACTTCTCATTGATTCCCGACCCATCACGTCGGATCCCCCTCATGCAGAAAATGCTTGGCCAGCATGTGTTCATCTAAACTCTTTTTGCCCGCCGTCCTCACTCTATCTGAACCCTCATCCTAGTCAACGCGGAGTATAGTTTATAGTTTATAGATTGTACTTTTCAAGTTACCTTCGCCTGATGTAAAACCTTCAGCCGCCGGACGACAGCTGGAAATGCGCCTCTGGAGGGGGCTCACGCCTTTTCCTTGTCTCTCCCACCTGTCCTTCTCAGAATCTGCCGTGGCTTCAGACAAGCCGGAACGATCATGGCGAGACTAGACCTCCTCGCCCTCGGGGTAGCTCTCCTCTCCACCGTGTCCGCCCAACACTTCCAGCGCCTAGGCACGTGTCCCACCCTCGGCTGCATCCTGCCCCCAGATCAGCAGGACTTTCTCCCCGGCCAGCAGTTCGACATCCGTGTCGAGGTCCACGCGCCCGTCAACGGCTCCGAGGCCTTCAACAGGGGCGTTCCGGACGACGCCTTCACCGTGACCATCGCCAAGACCGACGACAACAACAGCAGCAGCAGCAGCAGCAGCAGCAGCACCGGTGCCGCCCAGAACGTGGCGGCGTTCTTCGGTCTGCCGGAGCCCGAGGTCGAGAAGTGGACGTTCTCGTGGTACGAGGACCTCTTTGCGCAGGAGGCGGGCAGCCCGACGGTGGTCAACGTCGCGTCCAAGATCTATCGCCGCGTGGCGCTGTATGAGCCCGGCGACTACGCGGTCACGCTGGGGTACTATGGGGGCGAGACGACGGTCGCGAGCTGGACCGTGAGGCCTGTGGCACAGGAGAAGCGGGCGAAGAACGTGATTCTGTTCATCGGTATGCTGAGAGAGTGAGAGCATCGGGACAAATGCGCACGCTGACCAGCTGCCGTGAAAGGTGATGGCATGACCACGAACATGATCACAGCTGCCCGACTGCTGGGTCATCCATCAGTCAACGGGCGCTATCAGTCGACGATGCAGCTGGACAAGTTCCCCGTGCTGGGCCACCAGATGACCCACTCTATCGACAGGTAAATCCGGGCCCAGTGACTCTTTGTGACTCTTTGACATGTGTGAAGGAGGGCTCATATAGATGTTCAACAGCTACATCACAGACTCCGCCAACTCGGCCTCGGCGCTGTACTCAGGCCACAAGAGCACTGTGAACTCCATGGGCATCTATGCGGATTCCTCTCCTGATGAATTTGACGACCCCAAAGTCGAGACCATCGTTGAGCTCCTCCGACGCATTCAAGGCTCAGCTTGGGGTGCCGTCTCGACTGCCTTCCTGGCCGACGCCACGCCCATTGCACTCACTGCCCATACGCGGTCCCGATATGCCTACGGCTCCCTGATCGACCAGGCTCTGCATGGGCTCACCAACTACTCCTGGGCGCACGCTGGCAGTCCTGATGTTTTCTTTGGCGGTGGTGCGGAGCAGTTCCTTCCCGGCTCAGCCTCGTACCTGGGAAAGGATTACTACGCCGAATTTGTTGCGCAGAACTACTCCGTCTCCCTGAACAAGACCTCCCTCCTACAAGCGTCCAACGACTCCAGAGCGCTCGGCGTGTTCTGCAAGTCTAACCTCCCCGTGTGGCTCGACCGCAACGTCTTCACAGACGTCCTGGATACCTTCACCAACGACCCCACCGGCGCCAACGCCTCTGCACAGGACCTTCCCGGGCTGAAAGACATGACCCTCAAAGCCGTGGACATCCTGCACCAGCGCGGCGGCGACAAGGGCTTCTTCCTCATGTCGGAAGCGGCCTCCATCGACAAGCAGATGCACAGCCTCGACTACGACCGCGCGCTCGGCGACCTCCTGGAGCTGGACGACACGGTGCGCGCGACCATGGCGCACCTGCGCGCGCTCGACCTCCTCGACGACACCCTGGTCCTCGTCACCGCGGACCACGGGCACGGCTTCGACGTCTTCGGGTCCGCGGACACGCAGTACATGGCGTCCAAGGCCACGGCGCGCGAGAAGCGCCGCGCCGTCGGCGTCTACCAGAGCTCGGGCCTGTCGCAGTACACGGTCGCGGTCGAGGGCGTGAGCTACGGCACGGGGCCGAGCTTCCCCGTCAACTGGGACCCGCGGTACGTGATCGCGAGCGGCATGGGCGCGAGCCCCGACCGCAGGGAGGACTACCGCGTGAGCAAGGACGGGCCGCGGACCCCTGCGACGACCGGCGACGGCGACGGCGACGGTGGGGAGGACGAGTACTTTGCCAACGCGGCACAGACGGTCGACGGGTTTGTGGTCAACGGGACGTTGCCGGTGGACGAGGCGCAGGGGGTGCACTCGCTGACGGACGTGCCTGTGTTTGCGATGGGGCCGTGCCAGGAGCTGTTTGGAGGGGTCTATAGCGCCATTGATGTGTTTTATGGCATGGCGAGCTGTCTGGGGCTGGGGCAGCCGACGAATGTCACGCAGGGACTAGGGGGATAGGTTTGGGAAGATGCTGTCGAGAAGAAGGACAGCGAACGATGCTGCTGTGGAGGTTGATATAGGTCCCTGCCGACCTCATCTAGGTAGGCAATATAGGAAGAAGGCAATATCTGTCAGGATAACGGGCAGAGAATCAGCTTGAAGCCCAAAACAATCATGGCACCATGTCTTGGGGAAAGGGTAAGGTTGTCTCACAATCCAGCCAGATGCTGTACGGCGGTTAGCATCAAGACTGCTATGGCTTTTGGGACCGACACTACCTAACGGGGGTCCGATACCGTGCAGCCGTGCAGCGGACATCTGCATGGCTTAGGTACCTAGGTAGCGCCGGAGACACCTCCGGACCTCCTCCACTTCACTGTAGCTGTCCCAACACTGGCGCACTTTTGGCTCCCGGTGCCGGTCTTCTCCAACCTTAAAGCTTAAAGGTCCTTTCCACGGTTCTACCACAGTAGCATTACTACGACGTCCGGAAGTACGGCACGGCATCCTCAAGCGAGAAGGGAGAGCCTTTGCGGCGGAGGATAAGTGCAGCCACCCGCGGGCATCCTCGCACCGCTCCATTCCTCAAGATCTCTCTCTCTCTCTTCCTCCATGCCCGTGTGAGTGCCCATGTCGCCAGGACATGAGCGGGCTTCAAGACAGAGCTGTGGCCACGGCTCGCACCCCAACGCCGGAATCAGACCGGCAGAATGTCGAGAAGGAGACAGAGACCAGATGGCCGTCTTCTACTGGACGCCGCATTGTACGGTTCCTGACCTGGTGCCCGCCGAGATGCCGCTGGGATCCCGACAGCCCGCCCGCATTCTCGATGGGTCTGAACATCATGTTCGGGTTTGCGGGCGCATTCACGGTGGCGAATCTGTATTACAACCACCCCATCCTCAATATTCTGGCCCATGATTTCGATGTCCCCTACGAGAAAGTGGCGCAGATCCCCACGGTGATGCAGGCTGGGTATGCCGCGGGCCTGCTCTTCCTGTGTCCGCTGGGAGACACTCTCCCCCGAAGACCATTCACGCTTGGTCTTGTGCTCTTCACGGCAACCATGTGGTCAGTATGCGAGGACTGGTCCCACAGAATCCACATGATCCCATGAGAACTAAGTCGACTGGGGTTGTAGGATCGGGCTCTGCATTACCGACTCCTTTGTCACGTTCACGGCCATCTCCTTCATCACCGCCCTGACCACCGTCACGCCGCAAATCATGCTACCGCTTGTTGGCGACTTGGCTCCGCCCGAACGTCGTGCATCCGCGCTTTCTGTCGTCGTGTCGGGATTCATGCTGGGCATCCTTATCGCTCGCGTGCTGTCAGGCACGGTGACCAACTTCACCTCCTGGCGCAACATGTAAGTGGCTGTTTCTTCCTGCAACAGAGAGAGAGAGCCTCGTCTTTCCCTATGTTTTGAGAATGTCCCAGAACATACTACTACCTGAAGGCTCGGTGTCCGGTTCTCTAACACCTGCCAGATATTGGTTGTCTCTGGGACTACAATATCTCATTTTCGCACTGCTGTGGTTCTTTATGCCCGACTATCCGCCCACAAACCCGAATCTGGGCAGCGTTCGGTCGTATTTCCGCATGTTATGGTCCATTGTGGAGATATTCTTCACCTATCCGACCCTTGTGCAAGCTTGTGTCATCGGCTTCTTCACTGCTGCACCATTCACCAACTTCTGGACGACTCTTACTTTCCTTCTCGCGGGGCCTCCATATGAATACTCATCCCTGATCATCGGCCTCTTTGCCTTGTACGCCACACCCCCCCCCCTTTTTCTTTTTTTTTAATTTAACTCACGAAGCCAACAGGATCGGCATTGCTGCCATGTGCGTAACACCACTATACGGACGCGTCATCATCGACCGCCTCATGCCGCTGTGGAGCGTCATCCTCGGCGAGAGCCTCGCGATGGTGGGCGTCTGCGTGGGCACCTACACCGGCCTCTTCACCGTGGCCGGACCCATCCTGCAGGCCTTTCTCGTGGACCTCGGCCTGCAGACGAGCCAGATCGCCAACCGCGCCGCCATCTACGCCATCGCCCCCAAGGCCCGCAACCGCGTCAACACCGCCTTCATGGTGTTCACCTTCTGCGGGCAGCTGACGGGCACCGCGGTCGGCAACCGCCTGTACGCGCGGGGAGGCTGGATCTACAGCGGCGGCTACAGCGTCGCGAGCATCGGTTGTGCGCTCTTGGTTTGCCTGCTCAGAGGACCTTGGGAAGAACGCTGGGTGGGTTGGGGAGGTGGTTGGAGCATGTTTCAGAGGAAGGCCCCGCCAGCCTCGACTGGTGCGGTGGCTGAGAAGGTTGATCATGACCGTAGAGGACCTGAAGACCAAGAGGCTGGCCAGGGGACAGAAAATGGTAACATGATAGAGGAAGCATCGGACAAATAGAAACACGAATAGACGAGGATGCTCATCCGGTTGCGGAAAGGCTGGGTGATGATGGAGGTGCATAGTAACGAATCTTTCACTTCTGACAGTACTTCCCCTTGTTAAAACGAAGGAACCTGTTACAGCTTTTATAGCTATATTAACAGCTTATTAAAACACAACCACCACTTTCCTCTGTCAAACACAGCGGCTCCCTCTGTACCCCGTCTGGATCGCTGCTTCCAAGTCTCCACCCCTTCCTCGAACAGGACCCTGACACATTGATCACGGCCCATTCGATGGGAACCGGGCGTCGTCAGCAAAGTAGCCCACTTACCTCCCTCAAAATCGTCGTCCAGATTGACACCACAGCGTTCGAAGCACGTTCGTCATGTACTTCATGTTGTGTGGTTGGCTGTCTGTCTCTTCCGAGAGCGTCTTGGGGGTCGACTCCTCCGTACTGACCAAGAGACGCCAGCTTGGGCGGCTCATGTGTCAGGTGGGGGGTTGCGAGGCCCTCGGCAGATGAGTCCAGAATGCTGATGATTTCGGGGGCCAGAGTATGAAGATGATACCGCCAGCCACGTGCCGATTTAGTCCTTGAACTTCTGCAGCCCCTCATTGAAGGCAGCTGGAGGCAGCTGGAGGCAGCTTCGGTCAGCCGGAATGACCGGTTCGTTGCTCACAAGAACTGTGAGATGACCAAACGCACGTCAGAATATAAGGCACAGTGGATTATGGCGGACACAGAGCCTCCGAAAAAAAGAGATATTTGCTGCTTAGCCATCGTCCAGGTTCGCTCCGCGAGTATGTGCTCGAGGCGATCGTCCAGTCGGCATGTCAGGAAGCATTATAAATGTTGCTTCCGACTTGCCTCATGTTGACCTGCTTCTCGAGAGTCATTGCCATGATTGCGAACGGAATACAGATAGATCTAGAGGGGTGGGGGCGCCTGGAGCCGAGTTGAGCAGTTAAGGATGGGCAGTAAGTGTCGTTCTGTGTGGATTGCTGTGCCACTGTGCTGCAGCATCCTTGGCCACTCACGTCGAAGACTCCGATCACTTGCACAGTACACTTGTCCGATGAGCGCTTATCCACTTGGGTAGGTAGTAATCCAAGGGTGATTGGGCTGACAGTTCCCTAGAATCCGCAGGTGAAAGGCGAGCCGGCTGGTTTCCCACCAATTGAAGACATTGTCGCTCTTGTAGAGTATTCCGGGTGACTTCTCCTCGTTGCTCTAGTAGACATGCTAAAGTCTGTGTGATTTCTTCTATTTCCCGAGGCAGAACTGCAGGACACGGGTCTAAATCAGGACTTTCCCCTGACCCTACAATGCTGGAACGCCGGCCGCTCGTGATGGATGAATTCTCATCAGCATAAGATTATGAGACCAAGTCTTCCAAGATAGCCTCCAATTCTTCTCTTCGGAAGGGCAAACTCAACAGTTCCGTGCCCAGTATGTCCTTGCGGCTGGTAATCATCTGGTGATCGTGGAACCTGTGCATCATTATTAGCAAGATGAAGCCTCTCATCGACATTAACTCGTGACGTACTCCTTCAACAGCGTTCGGAATGCCATCTCCGAGCTGCAGATGAATTCCTCCACGGCCTTGTTATACAACATCCGGTACTCAACGCCCGGATTCTCGCCTCCGCCAGCCGCGTCGCCCTCGTCCTCCATGGCGACCAGAATCTCGCCAACGAGCAGCCGAAACAGATTCTTCGCGTTCTCCGGCAAGGATTTTAGCACGAAAGCCACACCATCCTTCCCGCCGACCCGTCTTGCTCGCCTGCCCAGCAACTCATGCACCTCGTCCACGACCTCCAGTTCCGCGGCGCTGCGGGGTGAAAAAGTCGTGGCATCATGGAAGACGAAGTTGAAAGACGACCGCTGTCCGCTGTCCCATAGCGCGGGAAAGTCAGGCGTGTCGACGCTGCAGGCCAGATGGACGCGGGGATGCGCGGCCAGTTGGGAGAAAATGGTTTGGAATTGTGACTTGCGTAAGGGCGGCGCATCAGCAGAGTTGAGAATGAGCGTGAGGGTTGCGTCTGTTGAGGAGAGGAGGGACAAGACATCCTGGACCAGTGTGGCGGGTTGACCAGCTGTGAGTTTGACGGTGGGATCGATCGCAGTGCTGATGGTAGTCAGTACCTCACGGATGCTGATGGTCCGGAGGTAGCCGTTCAAGACCACTATTTTGTGACTATAGTGATCCGGTATCTTGCCGTGCAGGTGTTTTGCGAAGCGGTGCAGCAGTGCGCGTTTCGACCCGTACCCGTACAGGCAAACGCTGAATCCCTCCGCAAGTTCGAAGGCCCACTGGTTGAAAGACTCAGCGTGTAGATCTTCGAGAAACTTGATGTCTGACTCATGCGGGTTCTTCAGCTCGCGGAGGACGGAGAAGTATTCGTCGTGTGTAAGCAGGTCCAGCGACGCCAGCGTGTTGGTGGACGTCTTCGCTAGCCCGGGTTTGTTTTGGAAGAAGTACATCTCGTGCGGTGGAAGATCTCGCGGTGGAGACGGTGAACGTTTCCGAGGAGCCCTCTTCTTCCGACCCCGCGTGGTCTTGGAGGGTGTAGCCGCTGCAATGGCATCTTCATCTTCCTCTTCCTGCTCGTCCTCATCCCCACTCGACTCATAGATTTCCCGTGCAAGATTCTCATCGCCCGCCTCATCTTCGCTCGTAGCAATGCCCACCACGCGATCTATCAGAGCTCTTGCGCTCTTCCGTCGAGCCGACCTGTCTGCGACGGTGCGACGCCCAGGCGTGTCGTTGCCAGTGCCGCCATTGGACCTCGAGGGTGTCTCAAATTTCGCGTTCGGTATTGGATGTAACCCTTTGGGTGTCGAAACAGTCCCTTTGACCCCGTTCAGCTTGGCAGGAGTGGCTGAGCCCCTCGATGGACGTCTTCGTTTGCTTGGTGTGTCTGCCTCGGCGTTCGCCAGCTCGTCTTCGTCTACTCCAGCGTCGTCTTCCCCACCAGACTCAACTCCCTCCTCTTGTCCATTCTTAACATCTTCAGGATCGGGCGGGCCCCGCAACGTCCTGCGCCGCTTCGAAGGAGTGGACTCTAGGGTGGCCTCGTCTGGGCCTGCATCGACGACTTCTCGCTTGCGCTGCGACCGCGTGCTGCGACTTTCCTGGGCTGTGTTCTTGCTTGCTGCTGGTTTTCGTGGCATTCTGTGTTATAATATCGCTGCAAAGACCGAGCGAGTACTGTCGAGGTTCCTCTCCCTTTATCTTCCCCCTCCTTTCTGTCGAGAGTTCGGATTGATGCGGTCGTAGGAAATAAACGCGTCACACGCGTTTTCGGCTAAGTGGCAGGTGGACCCCTGGGCGGTAGGTTAGGCCCACTTTCGGCTGTAGCCGCCCCAAGTCGCGCGGCACTAGCGCTCGGACCATCAAATTCAACGACACTCTTTCTTCACAGCACAATGTCGGTCCTGGACCACCACCTTCTTCAACATCAAAACGTGCCCACAAAAGACCACTTTCCTGGGTGAAACTAGCGAGATGAATCTCAACCTTTCGGCCTCCTTGAACATCTTCAAGCTGCTCTCTAACCCCTCTCTGTGTCTTCCACATGCCACCGTATCGACCTTCAAGGACCTCCCTATCCCTTTAGACTTGGCCTTCCAGAAGAAAGGTGACAATATCGAGATCAAGGCCGTTGTCCTCGACAAAGACGACTGTTTTGCCGTGCCGGAGACTAACGAGGTGCATGAGCTGTACCAGGTGTGTCATGGCCCCAACGACTTGAAGTGCCATTCAAGCGATTAACCCGCCCCAGGAACGATTCAAAGCTCTGAAAGAGGCATACTCGGGACGTCGCCTGCTGATCGTCTCCAACACTGCAGGAGCCCTCAGTTATGACTCCAAGAGGAAGCTGGCTTCCGCGCTTGAGGAAGCCACCGGTGTGCATGTGCTCTCGCATCAAACAAAGAAACCCGGCTGTGGTTCCGAGATCATGGAGTACTTTCGACAGCACCCCGAGACTGGCGTCACTAGCCCAAACCAAATTGCTGTCGTCGGAGACAGATTGTCGACCGACATGATGCTGGCCAATATGATGGGCAGCTACGGTGTCTGGGTCAAGGACGGTGTAGTGCCACTTCAGCAAAAGAGTATTGTGGGTTTCCTACTTCTGGCGCTGCCATTATCTTTACCTTCTGACATTTGCGCCTAGTTTTCGAGGATCGAGCAGAGAATCGGCCCTTACCTGTTTGCTCGAGGGTATGCTCCTCCGCAACCACGCAGTCCATTCGAATAGTTCTAGCTCGGATGTGCCAACAGAGGCCACTGTGGACCCAATTTCAACCTCACTTACAGTCGGCGTAAAGTCCCTACTGGGTCAGACTTGCCACTCCCAAACTTGGTGGAGTCTTCACTCACAGGGACGTGCCTGTGGTATTGACACTCCAAGCAGTGAGGCGTCGAGGCCTTTCTCAGAGCTTGAGGTAAAAGCAACTCAACTATCTACTATTTTACGCCTTAGTGGCTTCCTTAATGCGACATACTAATGGCTTTTTCTCCCACAGTACATCAGTCAACTGATCTGCCCAAGCACTATCATCACACAGGTCAAGGTCGAAGCGATATAAAACACGAGCAAGAATAAGTCTCATCTCCCGCACCGCCATATTATGTCCAATACAATCTCGTGATCCGTAGGAAAACGGCTGTGCAGCTTCGCGCTTGTCGTTCTCGTATCGCGGGTCACCGAGCCACCTTTCTGGTACGAAAGACTCCGGATCGTGAAAGTTGTCCGGGTGATGGTATGTCGTGTAATGGTGGACGGAGACACGAGTACCGGCGGCCACGAATTGTCCCTGGATAATAGCGCCGTTGGCAGATACGACGCGCGGTATGCCGGTGGGTACAGATGGATAAATTCGTAGGGTTTCTTGAATGCCTATTTTGACAGGTATGCTAGTTGGTAATGACGAGATGACCAAGAAGGACACGTCACTCACAAGCATTGAGATATTTGAGATTGGCTGTGCTAACAAAAGTGATATCTTTCTCGTTAAGGGAACTCGAGCGAAATTCATCGATAAGTGTTTCCTTCTTGTATGGGTTGCTGAGGAGGTGGTATGTGAAGCCAGACATGGAAGTGGCTACATCAAGGCTCGCCATCAGTATCAGAGAGGCGCATAGGGGCGCATAGGAAATGAACGGCATACCTGTGGTCTCACTGCCAGCGAGCATAAATACATCCGCATTCGTATACATCTCCCGGATGTCGAGTCGACTCTCGTCCTTGGCAGACAAGACCAAGTTCCAGATATCAGGCTTCTTCGACCCCTTTTCGAGTCTTTTGTCCACGCGATCTGCCGAGTGCCTGAAGTGGCTGTACTTCATGTCGGTAACAAACTTCGATTCGAGATGGTCAAAGAGGAACTCGAGGACCGGGTAATATTGGATAATTTGGGCCACTGGAATGATTTTGACGGAATCAAAGACGCGCTTGAGCCAGTCTGAGTGCTTGCCGGACTCAAGCAAGCCCAGGCCCTCTCCGAATGTCAAGTCGGCCATGGCGTCGAAGGCTGTGAAGAGATACATATCCACCATGTCGACATTTCGGCTCTCAGAGGCGGCGTCGGTGAGTTTGGAAATCAGAAGACTCAGTGAGAAACGGGCTGAACTGACTGAGCTTGCCCTTGGCATGGATCAGATCATGCGCCTCGGGCGTAAAGGCCCCGAAGCTAGCACTCCATTCCAAGCAGTCCCGTTCGATCTCTACCAGGTGCGGGTTGACAGCACGAGGCCATTTCCATTGGGATTCCAGCTCCGGAAGGATGATTTTTGGAAGCATAATCATTATGGATGGTGTAGACAGATCAAGGCACACTTCACATGCTATGCGGACAGTGACAACTCTTGATTGCAGGAGGAGGTGATCAAGCGACTTTTATCGGTATGATTTATTTCCGGTTGATCTCCTGTCTAGTCATCCCTATCAGTTGGGACGCCCCGGAGCTGAAAAGAAAGACAGCATTCTGCCTCCTTCCTCCTTCCTCCTACCTCTTTCAAAAGTGGAACTGTGGAGCTTGTAGGATTTCGACCTGCATATGAAAATCACTCAAAATATACCAGAAGTATACTTAGTCATTGCTGGCTCGGTCTGCGGAATTGTTGGCCGAGATTCAGTCACGTGAACACAAGGCGGTCCACGACCAGTGATACGGTCTGTCTCGAACGCCACCTGCTAAGTACCTAACCTGTACTCGAGTCCTTGAGTGCTGCTACCCTCCCCTCGGGCTGCCATAGGAAGAGCCGTTAGCCGCCTTTGTGGAGAAAAGTCCCCCTTTCAATATCCACACCACGCTGCCGTAACTCGGACGGTTCTTGCTACTCACCTATGCTCCGAGCACCACTTCATAAGTCGAGCATGAACGGAACATCGTGGACGGCAAGTTGCAACGTTTGAAATACGCCACAACTGATTCGGGTATGAGTATTATCCTGGGACTTGCCCTGGTGGGACCTGCCCTGGAAACGAAAAATGGCTACTATAGATAAGCTGAAGAGAGAAGAAACACTATGCGCTCGGTACATTTTCCTGCGGATCAAAACTTGTCAACATCTTGATGTCTTTCCAGATCCCCTGGATAGCTCTCATCATACTCGACAGTGATGTTCGTCTTGCGCACGATTCGAGAACCAGACATTCCGGAAACGATACCCTTATCACTGCTATCATCGGAGGGGAAGCCCCCCTTGACATCTGCCTTACTCCCAAGCTTGCTGATGCCACGACTGCGATTGCTACGTAAATTTATGCTGTATGACTCCTGGTTTCGGTTCCTGACTGTGCCTGTCATCCTCCGCAAGAGGGGTCGGTAGAAGGGGATGGAGGCGGCGATAATGGTGGCTGTCACTTCGGCGACAAGCCAGATGAGCACGATGGCGGTTCCGTACGTGAAGTCGGCCGCACGGGAGACCTTGGGGATGGTGGAGGTCTAGTATATGCCCACGACGCAGGCGCTGGACGGATGACAGCCGTGATTAGCATGATGCAAACAGAGCGGGGACACTTGTCACTTGAGGACAGGCGAGCTTACATGACACCCAGACTCATTGAAACGATGACACCAGTCTTCTCCCGACGCTTCATCTGCACGTTCCAGATGACAAGGACCGGGAAAGCAGTGAGCACCAAGTCCATGGCGGCTGAGCAGCCCGCCGAGAAACAGCCCAAGCCGATGACGATATGCAATCGCTCAACATCCAAATCGCGCTGATTGTGTGGCACTTTAATCTGGATAGGTGCCCGGCTGAGATGAGCAGCTATAATGCTGTCCAAAGGTTTGCCAGAGAGCCGACAGAGTGTTACGTCCGCCTATCGAACGCGGCGTTCTAGATATAACTGTTGCTGGCTTGAAACACTCGAGCACGGGACACATGGTCTTCCTCGTTGTGAAGGCAAACTGGAAGGCGTTGTTCTTTCCAATATCCCTAAACCCATATTTCGGTGTTTTCAGTTCAAGACAAATGAGCCCCTGACTTGTTCGAGCTGCTTTGTTGACTACCAAGATTGCTACCTATAGCCGGTCGCAATCCAGAAAGTCATCTGTAATGTGCTCACCTCGACATCCATATACTGCTCATCTGATGTCTTCAGCGATGAACTACCTGTGTGACTCGCCACCCTTGGCTACCTGGGTAGTGATAGATAAGTTGGAAATTAATCCGCGATGGTGGAATAGACCAGTCTGGAGGATGAGCGTACAAGTAAATTTATTTGTATACCTACTTTTTCTACCAATCCGTCTACCTAGCTATTCACCCACCTCCACCTCCACCTACCTATTGGATATTACATCTGATACTTCCATCAGGGCCTGCCTATGCACATCATGTCCAGGTACCCAAGCCAAAGATTCATCAGGTGGCTGCTTCAATCCAGATGTCGTAAACTCCACCTCCGGTACCTTCCATCGAGACCTGCCTCCATCAATCACTGCCCTCTGCCAGTCACAGGAACTGGGATCAAATTCAATTTCCTTCGACAAAAGGTCTTTCGCGTCACAAGATTCCGTCATGGCCGGCGAGGATTTCCCTCTGGGTACTTAAGCACCGGCTTGACAGCCTCTGGGGACCGTTCAGCTCTCTTCCCTCCTTCCACATACCAACGATCCGATCGGAAACGCTCATCGCCTCCCAAAGCCTCTTCTGTACCGACCACATCACCGCAGTCATCCTCCATCTCACATCTCTGTCGACGCTTTGCACATCACATCACAAACATCAACCAGCACTCTGATCGGACCGCAAACGATGGGTGGCAAAGTCTGGTCGGCCGAGGAGGAGAAGTTCTTCTGGGAGGTCATCGTTCCTCAGGCCCCTGCCGGCCTGGACGCAGTCAGCAAGCAGGCGAAGAAGGAGGCCCACAAGGCGTGGGCGCCTCTGTCTCGACTGATGGAGGAGGAGATGGCCACGCGTCTCAAGCCCGAGGAGAGCCTTCGTCGAAACTACACGCCCATCGGTTGTTGTAAGTAGACATGTACCCGTGTCCCTACTGAGCGGTGAAGGCATGAGAGACTGCCACTCTCTAACATATCCACATCAAACTTCGGTGGATTAATTAATGTTTGGGTTGGAGGGTATCACTGTCCGCCATTTCGCCGCTTGCATATTCGACAATACTCCTTTCTACCTCACGAGGTCAGAACCTGCACTGACTTTCGCTACCCCTAGATGAGCACTACTTTCAGAACTACATCAACCACCACTATTCGCCCCACGCGAAGGTCTTCGTCAACAAGTACAGGGCCAGTCTCAAGGCCGCCGCATCGCCCGAAGAACCTCAGCCCGCGTCTGGGGTCGTTGGCACACCCACCCAGAAGAGCCTTCAGGCCGTCGGCGGTCCTACTCGAAGCCGAGTGAGCTCTCAGTCCAAGACCTCTCAGCACATGAGCCACAACGGCGCTGCCTCTGCGCCGATGGCGATGGCCGATGCGCCGATGGCACCTGCGCGGGGTGGTGCGTCTCGCATGCCCCAGGCTCTTGACGATGCCGCCCTCGGTGCTGTGCAGAGAGGCTCATCTGCCACGAGCGGAGGCAACAGCAGCACCGCGGATGAGGACGTCCGAGTCGGTGGCTACGCCTCCGATGATGCCCATGACAGCGGCGCCCACGCCTCCACCCGCTCAGGTCCCGGCGCAGAAGACCTGGCGCTGCGCGAGATCCGCAAGATGCAGAGAGACCAACGACGCGGCCGGAAAGCCGCCCACCGCCAGGCTCGAACCAGCCCTGCCGTCGCAGCCCAGTCTGCGGCAGCCTTACACGCCCCTCTTCCTCTCCCCGGTGGCTTTACCGACGTCGATCCCGGCTGCCGCAATGGTCCGGTGGTCGCCTACGGCGTGCAACAGCCCGGATACTACGGTGGCCCCTACGATCTGCAGCCCATCGATCATACTCTTCAGAACGCCGGCGCGTTCCAGTCCAACCACGCGCACCGTCCCAACGGCTTCCACCCCTTCGGCGGTCCTCCCCAGCTTGGCGGTCCTCCTCCGTTTGGCTTTGGTGATCCTCTTCAGCTCGGCAGCGCTCCCCGCCCCGACGGCCCCTACATGGATGGCTATAACGACGCTGCATACATTCAGAACCACGGCCAGGCTTTTGGCAACGGTCTTGCTAGCATGGATGGAGGTGGGGATGCCTATGGAGGCATGGACGGCAGCGAGAATGGCATGGGTCCGAATCATCAGGGGAACTGGTCCAATCCCGCTGAGAATGATCCCGACAACAATAAGCACACGCCCCCTCGCCGTTGAACTTGGTTCAATGGTTCAACGCGCAGGCGTGCTTCGTCAGACATCTGGAGGTGGTTTTGCTGACTTGGCGCTGGTTTGGTTGTAGATGGAAGGTAATTCGAAGGCCTGGTAGCATCACACAATTCGTTCATAGAAGTTGTTCTTAATAAGTTTTGACATTCATTGTCTTCAACTCTCGCCGGCCGACGCTGGTGCGACATTTCAATGTTGCTGCGACGTTTAAGCGCTTAGCGTGTGTCTCAGGTTCTCTCCTGGACTTCATTATTTACCCAACCCCCTCAGCCTTCACCCCCGATTCACAGAGTCCCAGCACCGTTGATCCCAGTGCCGTCATCTCAAGCGCCCCGTGATCGACCGCAACTCATCCTCATCCACATCATCACCCTCGGCCGGATTCATTAAGCAAGAGGAATGAAACCACACTTCGGGTATCTGAGGCATTGGCAAGGCCTCGGCCAGCTTCCGGACGTTGGAACTTCTCACACCACCTCCGACGATGATTTCCCCCAGACCCTGAGGCGCGGCGCGGAAAATGTGCGCAAGAGTGTCCATATTGTCGATGGCATTTCCAGGGCCGCCGGAGGTGAGGAGGCCCTTAAATCCGCAGACGACGAGATCGGAGAGGGCTTCTTCGACGGTCGAGCCGGAGCTGCCGAGGATATCGTCCTGGGTGCCTCAGTCAGATATGGATACGCTTGCGTAGGTGTAATGAGGAGCAAGGTGTGCGCGACTGGCAAGAGAATTGGGGGGGGGGTGGAGGATGAAGCCAGGAGATGCCAGGAAAAAGAGCGAGGGAAGGAAATCGAACGGGAACGCCGCCGCCGCCGCCGCCGCCGTCGAGCCTTAGGGAAACTCACAAAAGCCCGATGAAAGACACACGGATACGGATACGCCAAGGACACCAGCTCCTTGTTTCTCATGATGTCGACCACCATCGCCGCCTTCCCACCTTCCCCGTCCCCTTCCCCTTCCCCTTGCCCTTGCCCTCTCACCATCAACACCCCGAGCACGAAGCCGTCGCGTCTCTCCAGCTGCATATAACCAGACGCCTTCCATGCTGAGATGGCCGAGCGCATCTCTTGTAGCTCACCAGCCGAGTAGACGAAGTCGGGCGAGCCGTCGGCCGGTGGCCCGCGGGGCCGGATCATGATTCTCAGGGGTGGGCAAAGCCCGTTGTCCAGGGCATCGCGGTAGGTGTGCTGGGCCGGTGTAGTGCCACCTTGTGGGTACGAACCCTCGGCATTGAGCTCAAGGCGGGAGACGCTGGCGTGGATGGCAGAGTCGGCGGAGGACTGGGAGAAGATGGGGACTTCAAGAAAGGCCTTAATCATGACGAGGAGAGGAACCCTTTGATCAGAGTGGTTTGGTTTTGATTGGGGTGTCTGGGATGTCAAAGTAACGTGTAAAAGTGGATGAGGGTTGCTGCTGTCTGTGAAGGTGAATGAATATGCTTCGAAAGTTGTGATATGATAAGAAGTGTCGTGCACGAAGCTCGGTGGGGTAAGCAGCGGGCGCAGGGATATTTGTTGAGTCTAGTGGAGCAGATGCTGGCTGCCTCTGGGAAACATCAAGGGTGACTTACACAAGGCTGATGGTTTCCCGAATAGGACATGAAGACGGAGCCCTGTACAGGGGTTGGGAATAATATTGAAGCAAACGTAATCTGCGCTGCTAGCTCAGACACCTAGTGGAGGTAAACACAAAACGGAGGCCTGAGTCCTGGCCGTGGCCCGCATCAGACCCCGGAACTGACCAACCATACCCAGGTCAAAGAACGAAGAGATCCAGATATTTGGAATCCAGGAACATACAACCTTGAGCTGTCATGGCTGAAGTAGCGATCCAGCTTCTACTTGGCTGGTAGCATCAGCAGCCTGTCGGGCTGTACCACGAAACACATATGCGGATAGTGAAGGGGGATGGGCACATAGACAGGCACACAAGAGGATCTGCTACAGTATCTGATACAGACAATCTTTGCATACCTTGCATCAATGTGTAGCTATGTGTCTACAAGAACATAAAGTAACAGACATGTACCTCAGTTCTATCATAATCTCACAGTATATCCTTACAGATTCCATTTGCAGACTCCACGCTTGTCGAGTGTACTTTGGCAAGAGACTCAATTCCCCCACTCAGCATCGATCTTCTCCCAGTTGTCCAAGAAGCCCTTGAACCACTTGACACCCAGACCAGGGTCCAGAGCACCCGTTGTGGCCCGAATAGAGTGCATGGACAGCTGTGGCAGTCCGGCATCGGCAGCCTTGACTCCCATCATGCTTGAGAGGGTAGGTCCAACAGTACCACCGGAGCGGGAATCATTTCGGATCATGAACTGCTGGTTTGTGCACCCGCTCAACTCCGCCACACGGTTGCAGACTGCCGTGCTCACACTATCAGTTGTCATATGCCCATTGCTGTCCTGGCAGACAACAAGGCCTGTGTTCAGCAGGGGCAGATGCTCCTGCTGATACCGCTCGAGGAAGTTGGGGTTCGCGGCGTGGGTAACGTCGGCAGACACAAGGAACGACCGCGCGTAAGTCTGACCGGTCACTCCTGGACCAAAGGTCTTGCCTGCATTAGCCGATAGGGCCTCGACGGCTCGCTCAATGACAGACGGCAGGAAGTTGCCCTTGGCACCTTGACGGAGCAAACTGCCAATCTCTTCGTCGTCAAACAGCGCGACCAGCTTGATTCCGCCATCGGTCTCGGCATGGTCAGCGTATAAAAGACCCGCCAACGCCGCCCAGGAGCAGAGCTTGTCGTCAATGCGGCCGGAAGAGATAAACTCCTTGTCCATCCCGCTCAGCACTGCAGGCGCGTGATCATATAGCTCAAGCTCCCAATTGACGATGGAGCTGTAGCTCTCGGACGAGATCCCAAGTTCCGATGCAATAAGCTTGACCAGCTTGGGAGGCTGAGAAGCCACGAAAGTACCAACTTCGCCGACAGTCTCCTCTTCGGTCCCAGTTGACAAACCGATAACGGGTACAACCTGTGTCTCCTTGTTCTGCGATCCCAGCATTCCGACACCAAAGTGCGGTGCCAGAGTTGGAATTTTGGCAATCGGCCAGCCCAGCTTGACCAGCTTTTGGGCGGTCTTCCCAGTTGCTTGGTCCCGGATGATGACCCGGCCACCAATGCTGAGATCGCGATCCCACCATGTTTCGTTGAGGGCGCCGGCATAGGGAGCGACTCCGAGCTGCACGAAGCCGGCCTTGGTAGGCTTCTTGCTCACAGGCTTGAGCTTCGCAGTCAGAGCGTCAATGTGACCCGCGATCATCGCCACTCCATTGCCGGGCTTGTAGGCCTTGCCGACCGTGAATGCTACCAAGCTGCTGCCGTTTCGCGTCACGTAGTACTTGCCGCCGGGTTTGATCGAGTCGGACCAGTCGTCTCGCGCGGGCAACTGTAGATGAAACCGATCAGCCTCTTAGACATCCTGCTGACTATCCGGATTCGTTGTGAGCATGCTTACCTCCGTAAAGCCCCCAGCATTCAACTTCTCCTTGAAGTATCCGACGGCATGGAATATGGTGGGGTTCTCGGTAAGAAAGTCGCAGAAAGGCTTGGTGAAAGACTCGGGCTTGGAAGCCAGTCCACAGACACCGCAGCCGGATGCAGAGAGGATCCCGATATTCGACCTTCTCCGGAGCGCGTCAAGGCGCTGGGAAGGTGTCAGCTTGGTGCAGTCGGGACAGGCTCTCATCTCGCAAGACCGCACGTATTCGTCGAGATCATGCGGTGCGACTCCAGATACAGACAAAGGCTCAGCGGCGCGCGCAAAGGAGCAAGGAGGCACCTCAGACGACAAGGAGGACGAGGCGGCGGCGGAATACAACTGCAGGTTCGAGAGGGTCTCGCGAACAACTCGTTCGTACAACTCGGGAGCTATCATGCCGGGCATGGCCATGTATCGATCTGGCTGCTGCTGCTGCTGCTGCTGCGAGCCGCGCGGTTCCTGCTGTCGGCCGTCCATTCTGCTTCTGACCATGTTCCGATCCCTTGGAAGGATACAATATCGCCGAAAGGATCTTTGGAGAGACAGGCCACTCTATTTGATGAGGGTACGCTTGAGGAGACGGGCAAGTGTTGAATCCAGGGGGAGTCAGATAGCAATCGCAACTGTGTTTCGTTCGTGAGTGCTCCAAGTCATCTGGCCGTTTCTTATCTCACCCGGCCGATGCCGGTGCCGGCGACAGCTCCTTCCCGATTTAAGAAGGACCTCGGCTCGATAAGAGCAAGGATTAGGGCTGGCGGCGTAACACCCCCCCCCCCACGACCTCCAAATGAAGGAAAAAAGACATAGCGGTGTCCTCTTTCATCCCTTGCCTTCTACTGCAACTCATATCCTTTTTATTGTCTGGATTTCTTTTGAGGAATTATACTAGTTAAAGTACATTGTTCCATGCAGATCTGGGATCCACAACCAGTCCCGACTCTTTGGTTGAATCAGTGATGGTTGGAAGCCACTTAGGCGTACGCATTAAGGTTCCCAGACATATGAGTATGTAGTAACCAAGTTGAACATTTCGCTCGCAGACACGTACTTTCGATCTCATCTTCCGAATTGATATACAGGAAAACATAAAGCAACAAACTGACACCCCAGATCTAGCCCACAGGCTACGTAGTTTCCCGGCGGTCTGTAAATGCACAAGGACAAGAAATGAGACAACAAAGTACTAGATGATTTAAAGTTGTATCATTGAGTAGAAAATACAGGATACCTAGTTATAGGCGCAATGAAGTGCACCGTATTTAATTGAACCTCCCGCTGGTTTGAATATTCCCAAAGACAACCTCTCAACCGACTGGATTTCAAAGAGATGTGGCCTTTGCCGGGCCTCGTTGAACATATATAACAGATACAAAGAGAGGAAACGGTTCCCAAGATAACATGAGGATGGTTTTGGTCAAGAGTTGAGTAATCAATCAGAAAGGAACAAAAATAAAAGGAAAGAAAAAAGGGACGAAGAAAGAGTGCAGAGAGGTGGACTCGAACCCATGAGGATTCCTCCCCACGAAAAGGTAACAGGCATATAGAAAAGGAAACCCTTTACAGAAGAACATAACCACGCACCAATCTCTCCAAAGTGTCGTGGTTGTAGTTGCTGTGAAGGGAAGAGGAGAGTTGGCATTCTGAGCACCCGTGAAACTCTCCAAAAGAATGATTACTGATGATGTTGCCATCTGATTTCTTGCGGATTTCATCACCATCTCACCAATTTCGAATACGAACCGTCAGGCAGCGCTGGAGGCCCAAATTTCGACCGCTTACCTGCGACTTACGCACGCTGCCACATGCTGCATTCCCAAAGAGCACCTGCCATCAGCCCTACGAGGAGAGGTTCGTATTCCCTGGACCAATTACCTGCCACACCTCTTCAGGCACATTATCCCGAGGTCGCAGGTGACTCGGGTGTCAGATCTTAGCGCCCTGTCGGCAAGCCGCAGCGGACGATCTTTGGCCAACGCCGCAAGGGAACGTTGCTCTCGCATCATCCGCCCGCCGTTGAGGCTTGCGGACTTCAGGATGTAGGTACGCCATTTCACCAGAAATCTCCTGATTCAGACAATGCCGTCGGCGCACTCGACGACTCAGGGACCGGCGAGGTCATCGTGCTGTGACAGGATGAACGAGTGAGTATAAATGGTCATGCTCGCTGCTGGGTCGCAGAATGTTGGAGGGGCACCAGACATCAATTGCCTTCAGTATATTAATCCATTCTACAATCGCATCTTCAAAGTCTCTTGCTCTCACATGCTCTCATTGCCAACTTCCTAAACCGCAGCTCTCAACAATGCGTGCCTCCAGCATCTTTGCGGCCTCCGCTTCCCTCCTGTCCCTGGCCCAGGCTAGAATCGGTGGCATCGGTGTTCCCTCGACCATTAAGTCTGGTGACACTTTCGACCTGATTATTGAAGGCACCGGCTACATCCAGTCGGTGACCGACGTCTCTATAGCCGTTGGCTACTACCCCGGCGCGGCTCCTCCAGATGATGGTCTTGGTATCTTCATCACTGCGTTCGACCTGGGTGAGTCGAGAAACATCGAAACAAACTCTTATGTTTTATTACCTTCACAAAGCTAATAGAAGATCTTGCCTCTCCCTTTTTAGTTGCGGATTCCAACTACGATGGAAACTACAAAAAGTCTGTAGCTTTCCCGGTGACGGCTTACACGGGAGCTGCCTCATTCACCGCAAGTCTGGAAAGCCTCTACGGTGTCCAATATGAGCCCGTTCTTTACCCTTTTAATCTGTCTATCACGATTGGAGAGGAGACAAGCACGGACTACGTTTTTGTTGGTCTCTCCTGAGCGGATCTGAAAGGGGATGGCCGTAAGGCATCTTGGCATGCACTGGCGGCAGGAGAGGAGGTGGTGGCCGGACTTTTTGCATAGAGCACGGTGGCGTTGATGGCAACACGGTCTCATTCTCACTAGAAGCTGTTTCTATTCATTTAACATAATTGCTGCTTCAACCTCCGAATGACATGGCATGCTGAACTGCACTCCCCTCTACCCGACTTCATCGATCGGGCGCCTTGGCACAGGCCAGGAGGACAACCTTAATGTTAAGACCCCACTTCATTATCATCAACTCCCGTAATTGTTCCCAATCTCTTACCCCAGTCCCATTCCTCATTCCACGTCCCTCCTCCGGTCAGCTATACTCCCATCCTCGTCCGGCGTACGCCGAATCACTGCTCCTTTCAGCGCAGAACTCCACGCAACAATTGCCTCCCCATCCTCGGAATTCGTCGTGACGGCAGCCCGGGCCATCTGAACAAGTATGACATACATATTTCCTCTCCTGAACCCTCCATCCC